>OMLC01096279.1:0-16144 GCA_900302585.1 Regalecus glesne | reverse complement strand
GTATAAGTAACATACCTACTCCTACTGCTATTATTGCATCAATCCTCCAGCATTAAACATCCATCCATCGTCAACTGCTTTTCCAAAGTCAGGTCGCGGGGGAACTGGAGCCGATCTCAGCTCTCATTGGGCAAAAGACGGAGATACACCCTGTAAAGGTCGCCAGTCATTCACAGTGTAGAGCAATTAGGGGAAAAGTGTATTTCTCAAGGAAACTTTGATACAATTCTCTCCAGATGTGGGGCTTGAACCTACAACCTTCCAATTGTCAGACGACTACTCTACCCAGTGAGACATGCTACCTCTCCTCAGATTTTTTTTCTGATATAATTTTCTCCAAGAGTAGCCTGAAACAGGGAAGGCCTCAGCCAGTGATGTCTTCAGAAACTCTCCTAACCGTTTTTCCACACTGATTGTAAGACCATCTTTATGTCTCTAAGGATCAATGGCTGATAAATGTTTGCACAAAACATTTTACATGTATCCCTAGAAAATAATTTGGCATAAAAGTTAATTGCAATCTCTTTTATTAGGGGGGGGGTAGTTTAGCAGTAGAGCGGGGGACTGGAAATGACAAGCCAGACATGATGGGTAAAATCCCATTGCAGGGCATCAGGAAGTGCATCTGGTCTGAATCCTCCATTCTCTGTCTAAGTCCATGTCCACTCCCACCACATGGGGACTAATTGTGACATAAAACTTGACTATTTGTTTTTGTTAATTTCTTTCTTTGTAATAGATCGGTCCCACTGTATATAACACACCTGACAGGTTATGGTCATAACAATGTGAATGATACAGATAAATTCTGTTTCATATAGAGATATATAGGCATAGAGATATGTGCCTCGAAACTTTGCATTGTTATCAGCATCTTCCATGTGTCAGAATAATTTAAATTTCTAATTCTTTACAACTAATTTGGACTGTATCCAAATTTATTTTTATGTCCCTCAGGCTCCCATGTAAATGCTGGACCACCTAAGAAGAGACACAAGGGCTGGTCTCCAGAGTCTTCAGCATCTGTTGTGACTGATCACACTGTAAAGACCCCACCATCGTCATCATCATCATCCTCCTCATCATCTGCAACTGCATTAACATTATCTCTATCTTCTGCCATGCCCAATGGAGCCCGGGCAGGTGAGAGAGAGAGATAATTTATTTGTTTTTTTCATTCTGATTCATCATACATTCAAGGCCATTTGCAAAAAAAATCTAACCTTCAAGATACAAACAAGAGGAAGTAGAGCTGTATCTCTTTCCCCAGCAAGAGGTGGGAGAATGTGAAGGCATGCAACATTGACCCGTATATCTGAATAGAGGAAAGAATGTATCATGAGAGAGAGAGAGAGAGAGAACTGATGAGGAATAAAGATGAGAATGTCTTCACTATGATGAGGTATTGATCAGAGAGAATCCTTTTTTAATGATTTATTTATGAGATTTTAAACATAACAGATATACAATATACCTCCCACATGAAACGAGATTAATATACAGAATAATACTGAGACAAGGTACAAACAAAGAGACCAAGAAACTCCCAACCCCTTCCCTCCCTTACGGAAAAGCAGCAATGAAATGTAATCGATTTTGATACAGGTAATAACGGTGGTGAAAGTCTACAACAACAAAAAAGTCTGCTACAGTACTACAAGCCAATGCTTATGGAGCTGCATAACTAGGTTGTCTAGACGTCAAGGTAATGTTTATTTGGAGCGATCTGAAATGATCTAGAAAGGGCTGGCATATTTTATGGAATTTGCCTTACGAGAAATAAAGAGACTATTTAATGTTCTCCAGTCTTATAAATTTAAGGGCATCTTTTATCCATTGAGAGAGGGGGGGGCTTTTCCACCACAGCAGAATGGCGCGTCTTTCTAACAATCTGAGAAAGGCAACAAGCTCAGTAAAATAGGACGGCAGTGAGAGGCCAGTGGGTAGGACAACAAACAGGGCGAGTAATGGTGAGGGTCAGATGTTGGGAGATGTGACGGCTGAGAGGGAGTCAAAAATGCAACCCCAAAAAGGAGCAAGATTGGGGCAAGACCAGAATATGTGACAGAGATTGGCTGGTCCTTGATGGCATTTGTCACAGTTTGGTTCAATGTAAATAAATAAATAGATTCCCTTATCAGTCCCGCATGGGGAATGTTAGGGTAGATTATAAGCTAATTTACTTTTAGACCAGTGAACTCTGTGAACCACTTTGCACTGTAAAACTCTATGGTGAGCACAGATAGACAATGAGTGAATCTAACTATGAGCATGCTCCCAGGTGGCAGGGTCTATATCCTCACCAAGCTCTACAGACCAAGCATTGCGTAAAGCGTCAGAGGTTGTTGTCTGACTTTGGAGAAGAATATGTTACGGTGTTGAAATTGAACCTTTGCGATTGGGGTTAATATCAAGTATTAGATCAACAACAGAAGAAGGGGGAGGGCTGAGAAGCTAGGAAATGATTGCAAACAAAGTCTTGGACTTGCAAATATCTAAAGAAATGAGTACACAGCAAATTGAAAGCCTGTGATAGCTGATCGAAGGAAGCAAATATGCCACTAATGTAAAGTTGTTTTATTGACACAATCCCAAGGTCTTTCCAGATTAAAAGAAGCCCAGTCAATAACTGATGGAGTGAACAGAGGGCTAGAATGTACTGAGGCCAAGACAGGTATTACATATAGCCCAAAGTGCTGCCTGAACTGATTCCAAATTTTAAAGTTCTTCACTACAACACAACTGGAGTGTGAAGTTGGCGACAGTGTCAGGGGGAGGCACAGCAGGGACAACAGAGAAGTGAGACTACATGAGGCTTCTTCCACCTTCAGCCATGATGGAGACTGGATATTGGTGTGGCACCGGTGCAATACCGTTCTAATGTTTGCAGCCCAATAGCAAAGCAAAAATTTGGATAGAGCAAAGCCACCCAACTGTTTAGGCTTTTGTCAAATGTCTTTTTTTATTATTCTAGGGGTGTTTTAGTTCCAAATAAATTGTGAGATTATGCTATCAAGAGAGTGGAAACGGTGTTTAGGGAGGAAAATATGTATACACTGGAATAAATATAAGAACTTGGGTAGTACATTCAGTTTAATACAATTTATTTGACCAGCGAAAGAGAGAGGCAAGAGTGACCAACTATGGATGTCTTGGGACAGCCTAGCTACGAAAGGGGGGCAGTTCCATTTAAAAAGATCTGAATCGTTTTTAGTTACACATACACCTAAATAGTTAAAGTGCTTCATCGATGTTTTGAATGGTAACTCAGAGAGGGGATGGGCTATGGCTGCTGCATTAACTGGCATGCGTTTGCTTTTATCCAGATTCAATTTATAATCTGAGATTCCAAGTTCTTTCAACACTTAGTAAAACAGGGATGGATTTGTCTGGACTAGCAATAAAGGCCAAGAGATCATCAGCATACAGGGATAGTTTATGTTATATGTCACCACTTGAGATGCCCAACATCTAACTAGAACTGAGAACTACTGCTAGAGGTTCAATGGCTATGGCAAATAGTAATGGAGAGAGTGGGCAAACCTGTTGGGTATCATTGTTAAGGAAGATATAGTGTAGTTATTTTTCATGCAGACACAGGCAAGAGGGGATGTATACAAAAGCTTAATCCAAGATATAAGTGCATCGCCAAAGCCAAATCGTTTCAGTGTGTAAAACAGGCTACTCCACACGGTCAAATGCCTTTTTGCCATCCATAGAGATGACCAGTTCAGGGTCATCAGAGATTGTGGGTGAATACAAAATATATAATAGTCATCTGACATTATGAAATTAATATCTGTTCTTTATAAAAACGCTGTTCGATGATAGTTGGCAGGACACACGCTAGCCACCTAGCCAACATTTTACCCAGTATTTTGACATCAGCACATAGCAGAAGGATAAGGCAACAATTACTACAAGACAGTGGGTCTTTTTCCTTTTTCAATATGAGAGAAATAGTAGCCAGGTGTAGAGTGAGAGGAAGTGTGCCATTTTGCAGTGATTTGTTAAAAATATTAAGTAGCAGTGGCAACAGTATATCTGCAAATGTTTTTAAAAATTCAGCAGGGAAACTGGGCTGGGCATTTCCCATTCTACATAAACATGTAAGCACTCCTAAGTACATTTATTGTAAATGGTGCATCCAGACTAGATGCCACTTCAGAATTGATAGAAGGGATATCTAAGGAACTAAAAAAGTATTCATACAGTGTTTTGTTGACTGGGCACTCGGAAGAGTATAATGATGCATAAAAATCTTGAACTGATTGTTAATGGATTGAAGGTTAATAGTTGGTCCAATATCTATGTCAATTTGGGTGATATGTATTGTTGAGGAGGATTACCAAATTTGGTGAACAAGTAATTTACTTGATTTATCTCCAAATTCATATTAACTATGGCGTGGCTTTAACAGGGACGGTGCTGTTTCATCGGAGGCCCAGAATGTCATATTCTGCCTTCTTTGTGAGTAAGTCTTTGAAAAGATGAGCATCAGGTGTATCAACCCTGACTGCAACTCTGCTATATCCTTGGAGAAAGAGAGAGAGAGACCTTTTTTCCATAGCAATCTTTCTCTGATAAGCAGAGTAAGATATTATTTCTCCTCCTAAGTAAGCTTTAAGGGCCGGCATGGCTCTGTGGGTAGAGCGGTCGTTTGGCAATCAGAATGTTGCAGCTTTGAGCCCTGCACCTGCTGAGAAGCGTGTCGAAGTGTTCTTGAGCAGGACACTGTTCCCCTGATTGGTCTGCCCTGTGATGGACTGGCGACCCTTCAAGGATGTATCCCTGCCTTTTGCACAATGAAAACTGAGATAGGCTCCAGTTCCCTCGTGACCCGACTTAAGGTTAAGGTCAGGATGAGAGAAAAAAAAGTTCTCATAATCCTAATTTGGGCCATACAAATTTGCCAACACCAGGATATTAGACCCAATTCTACCTACAACAATTATAAAGCGTCCATTAGGGTCTGAGATGACAGTGGACATTAAGAAAGGGGATTGATTTATGAATTAAGATCGCCGCCCAGTACACCTTGCTTGAAAGTGAGGAGTGATAAAGTTGGCCCGCCCAACCTCTCTGAAGTTTAACGTGATCTAATGAGTTAAGGTGAGTCTCTTGTAAAAAGGCTATTTTAGTGTTAAGGGATTAAAGATGGTTAATCACTTTATTACACTTGAAAGGAGAGTTCAGGCCTTAAACATTCCCGCAATGTATCCTCTATATATGCCCGCACCCATCCCTGCCTGTGACTCAGTCAGACCCAGAGAGGGGATAAAAGCACCTGTCTGGGTTGAACAATGTAAACTTTAGCAGAAGCACAAACATAATAGTATAAAAAGCACAATAAAGCAAAACTTAAAAAAACGGGACAAAAACACACCACAAGCAACCAACCATCCCACCACAAACCCCATTGATGCTGCTAGAAACGGCACCGTGAAATTCACTGATCAGCATCATTTGCCACTACTAAATCTTTCGAGCTGATCGCACGACTTAATAAACTTCAAGAAAATGCATTGCGTCTTAAGATCCTCAAAGGGAAACTAAATTACTAAAGATAGCCCGTAGCTATGTGGAGGTAACATGGGATCTCCAGACTGCTAGCAACACATTTAGCTGTGCTAGCGCATAGCTAACATTTACGATGGGAGAACGCTAATATAAAAAGCCATCGAGCACATAATATTGGCATTGACGTTAATTGTACATAGGGTTGTATAGGAGTTGACTGACTCACGTATATTTGTTCAAGTCCTGTACAAACTTGTCAGCCTCCGAAACAGACTGAATTCATGACTTCTCGCCGTTGGAGAGGGTAATACGAAGTTTGGGTGGACACAGGAAGGCCGATTTGAACCCGCGCTTGAATAGTTCCGCCATGGAGCTTATCTACTGTGCTCTTTGCTTCAGCACATTGTAGAATCGGATCTTGTACTCATTACGGGACAGCGCACCTCGTCTACGAGGCTAACGGATGAGCAGGTCATTAACTTGGAAGCGGTGTAGGTGAATGATGACTGGTCGCGGTTTAACTCCTGCGGTAGGCTTGGGTGCAAAGCTCCCGTGGTCAGAGTCGAACTCAGGCGGTGAAGAAAGAACCTCCTTGCCAGACATCATCAAGTAGATTGGGGAAAGAACGCTGTTGGTCGTGGGCCTTCAAGGAATTCGGGTAGGGCAAAAATCCTGATGTTTAGGCTCCTACTGCGCTCCTCCAGGTCGGCTAGCTTAATTTCAGCTGCATATTACTTTCTAGCTAGATGTTGTAGACGACGGTCCACCTCATTTGGGTTGTCTTCCAAAGAACGTATACTTTCCCCGTGGCCTACTACAGTCTAATTAAAGCAGTCCAGTGTCGTTTTCAAGGCATCAAAGATGACTTAAAAGTCGGTAGATAAGGCTTTCCTTTTTCCTTCTCCAGCAGGGAGCTAAATTCTGCTAGCCCAGCGTAACTTCAGCAGACGAGGGAGAAGAGCCCTCTTTATCCTGCTTGCTCTTTGTTTTAGACATAGTGAGGTTAAAAACAAGTGGTCAGCACCGTTAGCCTAAATTTCTGAAAACAAAAATACTTAAAAATGAGTTTAAAAGGTAAACTATAAGTTAAATCATGGGAGCGAGCTGACGGTACGTCTGTATCTATTAGAATAGAAACGAGCCCAGCTCTCACAGAGTAAGACATAGGAGTTGTAAAACAGTGTATAGGAATGGGGGGAAAAGCCAGTGCACTTTGAAGGTTGGTGAAGACATAAGACAGGTTGAAGGACATCACAAGGCCTCATCACTTACAGACAGCATCTCTTGGGTGAAATACATTACACATGTTATGAAGGATGAATGCTATATATTCAATTCTGTCACAGCATTCACCAATGACTTGACCCAGCGTACTAAACCTTTCATGGTACATAGTGTTTTTCTTATTTATGGAGAGTAATAGTTGCTAAATTGCTGAAACCAACCATTGGAGGTTTAAGTATGTGGAATCTGTGTCATTTGGGTTGTGGAGTGACAATATTGCCTCACTGATTTTATGTTAAGGTTTGTGATGCCTCAGGAGGTTTCTAGAACAAACTCCAGCATTCTGCAGCCATTTTCCCCAAATCCACTGTCAGCAGGCCAATCAAAGCTACACTTTTATAAACTATCCAGTGTTGAGTAACACCTGAATGTATTCTTCTTCTCCACACTACAGTACACCTCCGCTTGGGCATACAGCCACCTTGTAATGTAAAATATGATAGTTCCTTGCCTTCTCAGTGGAAAATAACATACCAAATGAATGATTCTGTACTGGTTTGTAGAAGTTAAGTGAGAGAAAAACAGACAGTGAAAGACAGAGTGCTGCTTTTTGTGATGGCGTGAATCTATTATTATATGCCTGTTCTTTTACTTATATTTTGAAAATCCTTTTGCACAGGCTTTTATAGTGTAAATTGTATGCCATGTTTCCCACCTGTTTCAGAAATTACAGCCCCTGTGACTGTTTCCCAGGCAACATTGACCCTATTGTCTCCTCCAGGGCTCTCTGTGTTGGTGCCAGATCAGCTACTTCTAACCTGCAGACTACAGCCCGTCATTTTCAAAGGTCAGATTCCGATTCTTTGCATATGTATTTGTACATGTATTAAATGCATATGCCCATGCATGGGTATGCTAGCATGTATATCTGTTTGTTATGATGCTGTTCTGTAGTGGGAAATGGGCATTGTCATGCTTTACTTAAGGTCCCGCCGCCCTCATTAATCTCCTCCAACAATAATCAAGTCAACAGGCTATTAATTTAATAGAAATTGTGAATAAACGATGTCATAATGGGAGGAAATTACCCACCTGACTTACCCTGTATGTGGGCTATAGCACTCACTGTAACAATTAATTCCCATATAATTATGCATGAGATGGAATAGCTCAAGCACTCATCAGGTAATTGGAAGATTGGTATTTCAATCTGTGGTTCCTTCAGAAAATCTGACAAATTGTCCCTGAGCAAGACACTAAACCCCTAATTTCTCAAGCCCTGTGATGGAATGGTGACCTGTATTGGGTATTTCCCCACCTTTCACCCAGTAAGCACTGGGATACACTCCAGCATGACTCCAAACCTGACTTCGGATAAGCGGTTGATGATGGATGGATGGACCCTCTGAGGCTAATCTGCTAATTCTATGTAATTTCATTATAATTCTAGCTCTAGATTAAGTTGTATATGAGTGTAATACATTATTATTATTTTATTATCATTATATGTTTGGTGCCTGTCAGATTGATTGGTGGTGTAGATTAACTGAATAACCTCAGCATTTATCTGTCTGCTTATGGGTAGTAGCTAATGGTTGATCCCCAGATTGACTATGTGGCCAGAATAGAACAGGTGTATAGATAAGATAATATATTCCTTTATTAGTCCCACTGGGGGAAATTGCGGGGAACTAAGCAACAGATAGCTTCTTTAGCTCTCTTCCACAAATGCTCCCATTCCTTCTACTTCTTTTCCTTACAGGTCAGTGGTCATTTAAAACCTTAGGGTATTTATTTGTACCTTGACCCTACACACTTTTTGTACGTCGTTCCGGATGCCTAAATGCCTGTAATGTAATATTAGCCTCTCTGGCTTCCCCCAACATGCTCTCATCCCATCCACCCCCACTTCTACCTCATCACCTGTATCACCTGTCTCCACCTGAACACTCCCCCCAACTGCTACTTAACCCACTCCTGTTTTGTGTCTCTTCAACTCTTTACATCCACTTCTCTTCTTATCAACCTGAATCAGATATCCTCCTCAAGCCCACTGAGGCAAATTTTAAATTTGTGATAATGGGCTATACAAATACAATTAACTTGACTTGACTCTACTCTCCTCCCACCCATTTTCCTCTGCCCTTCTTTTTTTCGGACTGTTTACCCTTCCAATGACACCACCTCTCCTACTCTACTTCTCTATGCACATTTTCTTCCCCCACCTTTTATTGCTCTTCCTCCCGACACCACTCTCCAGAATCTGAACCGATCTGTTTCCCTCACCAAACAGGTTTGCACATGCCAGGACTTTTGACTTGATGTGCTTCATTCTGTGCCTCAAACATATCTCAATACTCAAGAAAAGTGAGATAAATGATAAAATGTTATATCATATGATAATTGCAAAAATAGTAAAGCGTAATGTAATATAAAAAGGGAAAATTTTTATGTATTTAGATATGTAAAAATATATTTTAACACCCAATCATGGTCAAATCTTCATAATTGAATCTTGCTCACAATTTAATGTGGAGACGGTCCATTTCCAAACAAGGCTTAAACGGTCTCAGCATCACCTGTGAAGAGATGCTCAGTGAACACAGGTCTTAACAATTGAAGCCCCTCTTGTAACATCCCACCGGCACTAACTTCACCAAGAGGTTTGCATAAGACTGACATGTGTCAGTCATATCCATGATAGTTTTCATGAACTTAAAGAAGTCTTTATGAATGTTACACAGAGTTTCATGTAATTAACTGTGTCATGTTTATTCATTCAAAGTTTAGATTGAGATGTCTTTTTTGAGCTACAGACGCACAGAATATATAAAATCTAATGGCCCATTTCCACTTGAGTTGTTATAACAAAGGCATCTCAGACAATGTTAACCAATTGACCAAATGACACTCAATGACAACAGTCATAAACATTTATAAGGATTCCTTCATCTTCATGGTAGGGGGTCATGTGATGTTTATGACAGTGTCATTGGCAGTCTTATGCACACCCCTTCAAATAAAGTGTGATAACTAAGGCTGAACAATGAAGTATGGCTCTCTTCTCCTCCAGCAATCCTCCATTGTTTTCTAGCCTTCAATTCCCTTTCATCTTAATAACTCTATCTCCCTCTACTTCTCCGGCCCCCTCTCCACTACTTTTTCATCCCCCGTATCTCCCTTTTCTCCTTCTATCGTGTCTCCACCTCCCCCTCATTCCACTCTTCTAGAGAGGGATTCCCTCTCTTCTTTTTTGTGTCTCTCTTTTCATCATTTCTTTAATGCCTCCCTCATATTTTGCTCTCTCCAAACCTCTTCTCTTTATCAACCATTGCCTCTGCATTTCTTACCCCCCCCTCTACTCTTCCATCTCTCTGTGGCCCCTGACCTCTTGTCAACTGACCCCAGACTCTTCAGTACTCAACATGCCCACACCCCTCTTTCTCACATCCTCTCACCTGTATCATCTATCCCTTTCCTCCTTGGGGACAAATCACAGCATTTTCCCATCACCCAATCCTGTAAAATAACAGCTGGTGTATGTATCTGTGTCCGTGTGTGTATCCATGACTGTTCATTTGTACAGAATGGTCTGTCTATGATTTTATTTGTCAATATACTGGTGTGATAGATATCTGTGCATCTAAATCTATGAAAACATAGAAAATAAAGTGACCATTTTGCTAAATTAACAATTACCATAATAACAGAAGTCTAAAGCAGGATGACCAATTCAAGTATTGATCTCTGTCCTGTTCCAATGTCTTAACCTGCCTTCGGTTCCTTCAGAGGTCACTATGTATGATCTCTGAAAGTTCATATAACATAATTGAAATTACATATTCTCATATATTTGCATATATTTATAAATGTAAGTACGGTAAGTCAATTCATATTCTGATATGATTAACTTAGTTTTGATAATGTGAGGTGAGCTTGTATATTGATGTATATGCTGTGGCAACAAATTTCCTCAAGAATGATAATAAAGAATATATCTATCTCTTTTCTGTTATCGTATGAAGATTAAGAGATAGATATAATTAATTTATCCTACAACTGATGGCCTCATCTCTCATCTTTTGCTCAGGCCATGGACCTCTACCTCAGTTGACTGGTAATGTTAGTGAGGTTTTGGTCAATTCTCTGCTTCAGAGTTGTTATATGAGCTCCCAGACCTTACCCAGGGTTTACCAGCACTATGGACCATCACCTATTCAGCCACTGTCCAGTGAGATGCAGATACTTCTCACTGTTTACTACCTGGTTCATCTAGGTGAGTATGGTATGATGATTACGACCAAAACATAAATAAAAAATCAGTCACTAAGTTGTGCTTCAGCTTTCACAGTTGCACTAGTCACAACATTATCTAGTTTCCAGGTCATTTTTCATATTCTGATATTTATCCATTATAATATAATGATACATATTAGGTTATACTGCATGCCTCAGCTTGTCAGTTCCACTGGAGACTGACTGCTGCATTTGCCCAACCAGGTAGAGCCTTATACAGAGGTAAACATATTACCTTGTTGTATTAACTGATACTTCAAAAAGCCATGTTACTATATGACTTTAATGGTATTGCATGTCCCTTTTCCTAAATGGAGCAATGAAAGTGAATTAAAAAAAGGAATTGGCACTCAGTCACCAATAGTCCCCAAACCTTTTCATTAAACTAACAGTTTGAAAGACAACTTTTAAAAAGTTCACTAATTAATTCTATGAGTTCAACTCAATCATGATTTAGAGTTGCACAGTATCTATAAGGTCTACAAGTTCCCTTGGTGCCTGCACAACCATATTTACATATATATAGGCACAAATTACATGCATGATGTTTTATTGTAATCTTGGAAACATAAGCAGAAATTTAGTGATGATATACTTTCATCAATGGATGGGCCTGTCTTGTTTCTGTCTGCCTCTCCACCAATGTACAAACCCCTTTAACTGTTATTTTCTTATTTACCATTACCAATCTGTTATTTGATGCAACTTTCCCCTTTATTCTTTAGGCCCAGACCAGGTGCCTCTGATTGAAGACTTGGAGCAAATATTCATGAGGTCCTGGAGGGAGTCCCATCTTAGTGAGATCAGACAATACCAGCAACCCCAGGCTGCCCCAGGGAGACACTATGGCATAGAGGCAAGACAGTGCATACAGATGATTCTCTATTATTTCCCTGAGAGATTTAAGTCATAAGTTGCCACCTAAATGTACTGCAGAAATAATGTCTGTGTCCCAGCTTGTACTTCTCATACTTGCTACATTTTTTTCTGGAAGAGGAGAGCAATTGTAACATAAGCTTTAAATAAAAGATAGATAGATGGATGGATGGATAGACTGATAGATGGGAAATGTATCCTACTTTTTGTTTCTTTTCACATAGTGCTAAAGATCCAAATAGAATCAATTCCAAAACATGATTGGATTAAATGTTATTGTTTTTTTCCAGGCATCCCCAATCCTGCCTCGTCTCCCCCAACATCTTGCCTTGCCTCCCCAGAGTCAACAACCTCTGACTCCTAACCAGCTCCCCTGGCTAGCCCAGTTAGCAGTCTCCTCCTGTGGGGACAGAGTGGTGGTGCTGGGGGAGCAGGTTGGCTCTCTGGCTCAAGGTCTCAATCAAACCTTCACAAGGTTAATGGAAGGACGTCTGGCTAATACCAACTATGTAGTCATCATCTGTACTACCCCTGGTCAGGAAACACAGTCCTGTGTGGTGGTTACAGGCAAGTGGAAACAGTGAGAATTTGGAATCATCAGGGGCTTTTTCTGTATGTGAATGTCTATTTCATACATGCATTTACATTATTCAAGCTATTTCCCTCTTGTGATGGAATGGTGACCTGTCCAGGGTATTTATTCCCTGCCTCTTCCCCAATTAGCACTTGTATAGGCTTGACCCATAACTCTGTGACCCAATTTTGGATAAGTGGTTGACGATGGATGGAGGGATGGACACAAGCTACAGATTGATAAAATACAAGATAAGAATATAAAATATATAGAGCAACATATCAATATAGTACAAGCAAAAACCTATAGACATAAAAAAATCAATATGACAAGTAGGTACAGAAAAAATTCGAACCAAAAGCAGAAATGTGCAAGGTGCCTGAGTGGAGGAAGGAGGTGAGTGATGGAGAAAGAGAGTTTTTGACACTTTTTAGGACATTTTTGTCCACATTAAAGTAGAGAAAAAAGGCAGAGATTTTGACTTTTAAAAATACCTTTTTTTTCAAATAACCCATTTGCACAAAAATGTCAGTCATCTTCAAGAAACAATCAAGGGAATACTCAAAAGCAAATTAATCACTTCAACTCCACAGAAAAACAAAATTTGGGTATCCTTCACTAAGCACGAGAGAAAGAGATCGATAATATTTTTGTTTCCATGTGTGTCCGGTGTACTGATTGACCTTGTTGTGGCTGTTTAACAGTCTAATCGCCAAGGAGTAGGAGCTCTTTCTTAAATCTTTTTGTTTTGGGCAGGAGGCCACAGAGGTGGCTGGAGTCTAGAGATCCTGAGGGTTTTAGTCTTGTATGTGTGTGCCTTTGTGTTCTACAGGTAAACATCAGTGCCGTGCCTTAGCAGAGAGTATGTACTCTCCCAATGAGGGACTGAAAGAGATCAGCCACCAGCTGTCCTCTGGCCTCACACAAGAACTCACTCAGTACTGCAACTCCCTTGGACCAGGTACAGTGTCTGCATGGGCAAGTTTGTCAACCGCGTGTGTACTACAAATCTTTTACTCTTTCGCTACGTATAGACTTGCATCTTTGTAGGTACAGTTATATTAACATGCACATGCCTTAGTTTGTATGTCTATTTTCCTGTGGGATTAGACACCATGGACATGGTTTGCATAAGCAGCAATAATCAAAATCTACTTCTCTTTATCCCAGATGGTGATATAGATTCCCTTCTGGATAGTACTACATTTGACAGCAACCAGCAATCTCCGTCATCCAGTGGCCATGATTCAACTGAGGAGAGGTTTTCCAAAGACACACATAGTCCCAAAGATGCACACAGTCCTAAAGTCACATACAGTCCTAAAGACTTACACAGTCCCAGGGATACACATGTACAGTGTTCAAAAGATTCCCCCAGCCCCAAAGGCAGTCCCAAAGATTCCTGTACAGGTGAGACACGGAGACAAACACTCACACACATTCACAAACACATGCACAGACCTAAATTAGTTGACATGATTGTACCAAAGGTAAATTAATTCTTCTTTCCAATTTTTTTTTTACACACACACGCACACACACACACACACACACACATATATATATATATACAAACACATGCATACACAAACACATGCATACACAAACACATGCATACACACAGACACACATGCGTCCCTCTGCTACCATAGCATGAGGCGGGGCTGCTCTGCATGCCTTGTCGTCACATGATTGATGGCTGGCTGTTCTTCTCTTATCAATTCTACACTCTCCATATTTTAAACAGGGGAGACCGACGTGGATCCACAGCAGAATCAGATGATGAGTTACGATGGCTCGTTGATACCCCAGCTAATCTAGCCAATCATAATTCACTCCCCTATTCCAGATACACAGTCTGCCATGGCTGCAACGCATGCGCAACCCCTGGATGTGTTGAATGTTTATTAGCCACTGTGTGATGTTTCCACATGTGCTTATCTACAGGCGATGTACTGCAGGCTGCATGCAACATCACTCAGACATGAGAGTTGAAGTAATTCATGAGACACACTGTGTGGTTGTGAAACAAGGGATTATAGAACATGGCTCCTTGTAGATATCATGATGCTAGGTTTGTGTTTTGAAGAGGTTTGTCAGCAGTTTATCAGTGGAATGTGATGTATGAGCAGGAGGGGTTTCAGGACCAGACAGTGTGAACATCAAGTCGAGATAAGCAGTTTGGTTTCTATGGGAGGAAATGATGGTCCTTGTAATCAGTTTACTGGCTTCTGACAGGGTTAAGAATATTTTTTTAATCCTTATTAATGAAAATGATAATACTAGTGAAATGATAAGGAAATCTAATCTGTCTTTATAGGCACGATGGCCCAGTTGTCAGCACTGTTGACTCATATCAAGAAGGTCTTGGGTTTGAATCCCGTCCCAGGTCCTTTATGTGTGGAGTTTACATGTTCTCCCTGTGTCTGTGTGGGTTTCCTTTGGGTGCTTTGGTTTCCTCCCCCCATCCAAAAGATGTGCATGTTAGGTTTAATAGTCCTGCCTGTGGCCCTGAGCAAGGCAAGAGGAAAAAGAACTGGAGTTGGCTTCCGGGTGCTGCAGCTGCTCCCTGCTCCTGTACGATAGGATGGGTTGAATGCAGAGGACACATTTCATTACATGCAAGTACAATGACATATGAATAAGTCTACTTGGGGTGTCTGAATACGACATTTCTGCTGTGTGTGTCTTCTATAGTTTAGTCATTTAGGGGCAGCATGGTAGAGGGGGTCATTGTTTGATATCTAGGGTCCTTCAAAAATTGTGCTGAAGTGTTCCTGAGCAAGACACTGAACCTCTAACTGCTCTCCGGGTGCTGCAGCTGCTCCCTGCTCCTGTACGATAGGATGGGTTGAATGCAGAGAACACATTTGATTGTAAGAATACAGTGACCAGCTGGGGTACCTTTCCTTCCATACTCAGATCATTGGTTAGTGTTGTTTGTTCGGGTTCGTCATCAAGCTCCTTGTGGATGAGCTTTGGATGCTTCACACAGACTCATCGCAGCAATATTTGGTCTTGTGTTCTTTTCTGCTTGGTCAAGGTCTCTATTTGGTGATAGTGGTAGTTTCTGAGTTTGGTGATACTTTAATCCTCAGAACACTACTGAGATACTTCAAGACAAAGAAGATTAATCTGTGGATGTGTCTGGTTTTGTGTTGCTAACTATAAACTGACTGTGATGTCTGGTTTCACATGCTTTACCTGGTCACTCCTGCAGGGGTGCAGTCTCTTATTCACCCCTCTCTCTCTCTCTCTCTCTCTCTGTCTCTCTCTCTCTCTCTCTCTCTCTCTCTCTCTCTCTCTCTCTCTCTCTCTCTCTCTCTCTCTCTCTCTCTCTCTCTCTCTCTCTCTCTCTCTCTCTCTCTCTCTCTCTCTCTCTGTCTGTCTGTCTGTCTGTCTCTCTCTCTGTCTCTCTCTCTCTCTCTCTCTCTCTGTCTCTCTCTCTTCTCTCTCTCTCTCTCTCTCTCTCTCTCTCTCTCTCTCTCTCTCTCTCTCTCTCTGTCTCTCTCTCTCTCTCTCTCTCTCTGTCTGTCTGTCTGTCTGTCTCTCTCTCTCTCTCTCTCTCTCTCTCTCTCTCTCTCTCTCTCTCTCTCTCTCCCTCTGTCTGTCTCTCTCTCTCTCTCTCTCTCTCTCTCTCTCTGTCTCTCTCTC
>OMLC01096278.1:0-15129 GCA_900302585.1 Regalecus glesne | reverse complement strand
GATTACAACCTTTCTTCATCTTCTTTCTCTCTGTCTCTGTCTCTCTCTCTCTCTCTCTCTCTCTCTCTCTCTCTCTCTCTCTCTCTCTCTCTTTTTTTCTCTCTTTCTCTTCTCTCTCTCTTTCTCTTTCTCTCTTTCTCTCTTCTTCTTTCTCTCTCTCTTTTTCTCTCTCTCTGTGTGTCTGTCTGTCTCTCTGTCTCTCTCTCTGTCTGTCTGTCTGTCTGTCTCTGTCTCTGTCTCTCTCTGTCTCTCTCTGTCTCTCTCTGTCTGTCTGTCTGTCTGTCTGTCTGTCTGTCTCTCTCTCTCTGTCTGTCTGTCTGTCTCTGTCTCTCTCTCTCTCTCTCTCTCTCTCTGTCTCTCTCTCTCTCTCTCTCTGTCTCTCTCTCTCTCTCTGTCTCTCTCTCTCTCTGTCTGTCTCTCTTCTCTGTCTCTCTCTCTCTCTCTCTCTCTCTCTCTCTCTCTCTCTCTCTCTCTCTCTCTCTCTCTCTCTCTCTCTCTCTCTCTCTCTCTCTCTCTCTGTCTCTCTCTCTCTCTGTCTGTCTCTCTCTCTCTGTCTCTCTGTCTCTCTCTCTGTCTCTCTCTCTGTCTCTCTCTCTGTCTCTGTCTCTCTCTCTGTCTGTCTGGTTTTGCTGATGTACAAGTCACTGTAGTCCTCCCAGTAATATAGTATATACTTGACAGTATATACTATATTACTCTGTCGGTGTATGTCAACCTGGACTAAAGATTTCACCTGTATGAGTAATGAAACGCTCTTTTATGAAACATGGTATCCAGATGAACTGATCCCACGTCTTTGTGGTTTCCTTACCTGGATTATTGAGCATGCATGAAGACTTTTTCAATAAGGCTCCTTCTTCAGAATATTTGATGTGCAGCATGGTTTTCCTGTGGACTGTGGCATGTTGTGTCTATTTGTGATTACACTGTTTCCCATTGCCAGCACCTTTTTCATCTCTTGTTGTGCATGAGCTCTTTTCCATTTTGTAGAACAGAGAAGTGGTTTTGATTCCCTTTCATCTCAATCTGTCTGGGACCTTGGAGAATCACAGAACATCATCAGTGATGTCTTGTTGCATGCTCAGTAATTCAGGTAAGGGATCACAAAAAAAGGTGAATTAGTTCAACTGGATGAGAAGTTTTCTCCGGAATGTTTCATGATTCAAATAAGTGACATTTTCAGACTAAAGATGTCACCTGTTTCAGTGATGAAACATCCCTGAATGAGCTTCTTATCCAGTTGAACCAATTCCCCTTATTTTGTGGTCATCAGTGATGTTGATAACTCACAGAGGGTTGGACATGTCAAGGTCATATGACGGTCCATCTGGAAACCATTTGTGATTGGTTGGATTTGAATCCCATTGGAAATCCCATCTCCTGCACATGGTTCTTAGTCATGGTGGATTTTGGATGAATAGCCTGAAGCTACAGGTTTGAACCCGCCGTGGAGCGTCAGGAAGGGCATCTGAGCTTAATCCGCCACACTCCATCCCTCCACCCCTGTCCTCTCTTACAGATGATGCTTACACTAACTGGAGAAATGTACTAATTTTCTTAGATGTTAGGTGCCAGTGTATTTCAGAAAGATCCTGCATTCACAGTTCTGCATTTAAACGTGTGTTTACGTGTTTCCACGTAGTTCTGCAACATGAAAGGAGTTCTGATGCACAAAGTGAAACATTGATGCAGATCAAAATCCATTTGAACACCTGTTTGTTTGTTTGTCGTTTTACTTCCCGTCTTGTCTGCTGGCCTGGATTTATAGTCCGGTGATGGAGGTGCCCACACACAGTCCTTTCTCAGAGGAGCAGTCGAGGCTCTACTTTAGAGACATCATCCTGGGCATCGAGTACTGTGAGTGATCATGCTAAATATTTGATGACGCTGTCTTCAAGGTGTCAAGACTGGAGAAGGGGTATTTTGTCACTTCAGTTTAACTTTGAAGAGTAGTTTTGTAAACCAAAGCAAATAAGCTGTGGTAACAACGTGTCCCCGGTTATGTGCTTGGAGCTCGTCCTACCAGAGGAAAACAGGGGACTGTTGTGACCACATCTGTTGAATAAGAAGGCCATTAATTGCCATTCACCAGTTCTTTGGCATCACATCTGTTTGGTGTCTACCTAAATATATCTTATCAGAGCTAACAATTGTTCATTTCTAAGGTCTTTAATCTTGTCAAGTGTTTCCTCTTTGATTAGGCCTCCTCAGATATGAAAACACTACTTAGCCAATTAGTGGAGTGTTCCAGATTAAGCCTCCGACCGCTGTTAAGTGCTGAGGCTTTGGGGCCAGTTTAAGGATGGCATGGTGTTTACTCAAGTGAACATGAAACGTCATCTTTTCTAACTCTGTATTCAGAGGATTTTATTCAAATTATTCAAATTATTTGATGTCTTCAAAAAGTTTAGATTGTTTGATTAGGTGAGACTATAAAGGATATGTCTTGACCTTTTTGAGTCAATTACACTGAAGAGGAAGTTGAATCTACCTTAAAAGGAATAGAATAAACTGTAAATCCTATTTCAGTTTCAAGAATCTGATTTTTTTATTTTCATGTCCTTATCCCCAGTGCACTACCAGAGGATAGTGCACCGGGACATCAAGCCATCGAATCTGCTATTGGGAGATGATGGCCATGTGAAGATAGCTGACTTTGGAGTTAGCAACCAGTTTGAGGGCAGCGATGCTTTGCTCTCCAGCACAGCAGGCACTCCAGCTTTCATGGCCCCAGAGACCCTCTCAGACAACTGCAAGAGCTTCAGCGGAAAGGTATGTTGTGTGCATGTCCTTGAGCAAGACACTGAACCCCTAACTGCCCCCTGAGCGCCATATGGTGGCAGCTCACTGCTCCTATACAATAGGATAAATTAAACTGCAGATAACTCCACATTTTCCTTTGTGAGACTGATAAGGGAATCTGTTATCTATTATTATTATTATTATTATAGGGGCGGCATGGCTCAGTGGGTAGAGCGGTCGCCTGGCGATCAGATGGTTGTAGGTTCGATTCCTGGTCCTGCAGAGAAGCTTGTCGAGGTGTCCTTGAGCAAGACACTGTTCCCCTAACCGCTCTGCCCTGTGATAGACTGGTGACCTATACAGGGTGTACCCCGCCTCTCACCCAATGAGAACGGAGATAGGCTCCAGTTCCCCTGTGACCCGATTTCGGATAAGCGGTTGACAATGGATGGATGGATTATTATTATTATTATTATTATTAAATCACTTGTTTGAGCGATGCAACGTTTCTCTCAATAAATATGGGGTCCAGATGCATTAATTAGCCTTTTTTTAATTATTTCCTTACCTGGATTATTAAGCATTCATCAAGACAAATAATTATTCTACTAAAATCTATGTTGTTGCATTTTAATTATCATCTAACCTATATCTGCAAAAATACTTTAGGCCCCGTGACAGAATCATCTTTTAAGGCATTTTTATGTAACATCCCAGGTCTGTTCTAACAGCTGCATGCATGTCTTTAAGTGTGCTTAATAAACTAGACAAGGAAATCCTAAAAAAAAACTTTAAACTAGTCAAATAAACTAATTTTGCTATCGATTCTTTGAAAGCCAAAGAGGACCAGATCCTGCAGAGACTCAAGTCACGTCTAGATGAGACAACTGTTCAATGTGTCCTCAAGTTCATAGCGAAGGCTCGTCTAGCATGGCACAAAAAGTCAAAAAGCAGGCAGCAAAAGAAGTTCGATCTACTTGATGTATGCAAGAGCAGTGGTTCTCAGCTGGTGGTAGTGAACTGTCAGCAGGTGGTACTTGAGAGAATTGATGAACATCTTATTTAATAAACCTAATGGAGAATGAAATAACAAGTAAATACATTGATCCATCCATTGTCAACCGCTTATCTGAAGCCAAGTCGCCAGGGGACCTGGAGCCTATCTCAATGCTCATTGGGTGAAAGATGGGGAAACAACCTGGACATGTCATGAGTCCATCACAGGGCGGAGCAGTTGGGGAAACAGTGTCCTGCTCAAGAACACTTTGACACAGTTCTCTGTAGGTACTGGGATCAAACCTGCAACCTTCCAATCACCAGATCAACCGGCCTTCCTACTCAGCTATGCTGCCGCAGAAAAGTCTATGGAGGATAAAAACGTAAAGTGGCCCAAGCGGGTCGTTCCTCTGACCAGTGGGAACAAAATTACTAACACTGAATGCTACACAACGGTGACACGCGTTCACAATGAAGGTTGAATTCTGGGGGAGAAAATATGCAACTGAAGATTTAACTTCCTTCCCTCAGCTTGTAAATCGCATCACATCTGGTGTTGACTTTTACAGAGCACCAATAACACAAGATGTCACCAGCCATTTAGTGAAGTTAAGCACTGAATTCAGCTGCTGCGTCCCTGATATTGAGAAAAAGCCGTCTAGACATGACTGTAATCTGTTTGTGCCCAGCCTTAGTAACAGTACCATGTCTGACAATCTGCACAAAAACCTTGTGAGGCAGCTGCAGACCATGGTCTCAAATTACAATTGTTAGATTCCATTCTCAAATTGTCCTGCGGCGTGGTACAAAAAAAGAATTTCCCAAATTGGCCAAATATGCCCTGAAGGAAATGCTCACATTTGCATCAACATATCTATGCGAGGGGCGGCGTATTAGCCTAGTAGGTAAGGGCACTCATCTAGGAATCATAGATTGGTGGTTCGATCCCTGGTCCTGCAGAAAGCATTGTCGAGGTGTCCTTGAGCAAAACACTGAACCCCTTACCGCTCCTTGATTGGCCTATGGGGGCTGCTCACTGCTCGTATACAAGAGGATGGATTACTACTACGGTTTGTGCCAGGTGTACTTTTTAGTGATGACCCAAATGGAAAAGTAAGTGTTGAACAGACTTTCTTCAGAGAAAAGCCAAACAGACCCTCAGAATGTTGAATATCACCAGTGAGAGGCAATACACTGCACACTTCAGTGGTAGAATCCTCACCTGCCATGCAGGACATCCGGGTTTGATTCCCGGACGATGTACAGTACAACTAACTCTCAAATGTATGTGGCTTTGGATGAAGTGTCTTTTAAGGGGAATGGAATTGAATTGAGAGAAGGTCAAGTTGGAGGCAATTCTTTCTGTTGCTTTTTTATTTTTTTATTTTATTATTATTATTATTCATCCATCCATCCATCCATCCCATCATCAACCGCTTATCCGAAAATCAGGTTGTGGGGGAACTGGAGCCTATCTCCGTTCTCATTGGGCGAGAGGCAGGGTACACCCTGTATAGGTCACCAGTCTATCACAGGGCAGAGCAGTTAGGGGAACAGTGTTTTGCTCAAGGGCACCCTTTTCTGCAGGACCGGGATCGAACCTGCAACTTTCCGATCACGAGGCAACCACTCCACCCACTGAGCCATGCCGCCCCTCATTATTATTCATCTTATTTTAATTTGTTTGATAAAAATATTTTTTATAGAACACAATTTTTTCACATTTCACTTAAAAAAAACAAAAAACTAATAACATGTATGTGATTAATGTTATACTTATGAGGTGAACTAAATGTGACTGGTGGCGGAGTAGCTCAAAAAGGTCAATAACCAACCACTGTGCTAGAGAAGTCAACAGACAGCGGCTAGTGCTCTGAGCCAGTGTGTGAAGAATCTGTCTGACAGACAACTCACCCAGGTGGAGAAAGACATCCTTGCCAAGGGACTGAATTGTTCTGTCATGCGGAGGCAGATCCCAATAGAAATCCTAGCTTGACTAGGGCCAGGAGGTTAGTTTTATAAATCCATATCCATCAAGCAGTTGAAACAGAAGGCTGGAAAAGTGGAAGTGTGCTTTTCAGAGAGATACATGATTGATGACCCCAAATGCATCTCTAAGATGGTTGGACTGGAGAACTCCTGAAAAGAAATCCACTCAGCACATCGGTGTTTTGAGTGGGGTGGCCTTTTGCTTAATCCCTGTGTTGTCTTTCTGTCTCTACCTTTATCTCTTCAATAAGCTTCCTTCTGATCTTTCCTTCCAGGCACTTGATGTGTGGGCAATGGGAGTGACTCTCTACTGCTTTGTCATCGGCAAGGCGAGTATACACAGTATTTTGTATGGCCAACACCTGTTACCACACACCTCAGACAATTACAGAAGCTCAAAAATCTGGGCTCTACCACAGAATCTAATGGCTGTTAGCAATACTGCAGGAGAGATGTTAGAGATGCTAACATGAGCCTTTTTAATGGGGATTTGAAGATGATGATAGCTTAGTTAATGATGTAGCGTAGCTGTCTCCATAGATACTAATTTTGCTCTAGCATAGCAAGTAGTTAGGGTGTCGTGGTAGCTCAGAGGCAGAGTGTGTGTTTTGGGAACTGACAAGCTAGAGGCAGCGAGTTCAAACTCACGTCGTGTTTTTCTCACTTTGTAGTGTCCGTTCTTTGATGACTACATCCTGGCTTTGCACAACAAGATAAAGAACAAGTGTGTGGAGTTCCCGGAGTCGTAAGTCTGCTCTCTTTTCTTTTTTCTTTTCCTCCAGGTTGATAGAATGGGCTAGGAAAACGTGCATCGGCACACAAGCGCACACCTAGGTCACACAACTTGTTCCTCTAGCTAGCATGGGCTAGCCGGCAGCAGTACGTGGTTAATCCTCTCACCCCTAGCATTAAGAACACTTCTAACTGTTGATTTAGAAGTCTGGGCTCTTAGCTCAGGACTTGGAGCGTTGGTCTCTCATGGCATGGGTGTGTTATAGGTGACGAGGTGGCGGATTCGAGACCCGTGAGCGGCAGTGAATACGACCTTGGCTACATTGATGCCATGACCTGGATGTGAGTGAGGATTAGAGGGGAAGAGGATTTTACCACATACTGCCGCCAACCAGTCCATGCTAGTTGGCATCCGTTACATATGTATATTTGTATGTATGTATGTATGCATGTATACAAACACACATACACACAAAAAACACACACATACATATAAAGCAATAGGTGTGACAGAATAAAAGTTAGGACAGACCTGCAGCTCTTGGAGAGTTTGTTCCAGATGTGTGGAACAACACTTGAAGGCTGCCTCTCATGTTTACTGTTGACTTTGGGGACAGAAACCAGACCTGTCCTAGATGATGGGAGCTCTTGGATGGTTCATAGTAAATGGTGTTTTAAAATCAATTCTTTGACAGACAGGAAATCCGTTTGAAAAATTCAGAACAGGAGTGACGTGATCCACTGTTTTGGCCTTCGTAAGGACTGGAGCAGCAGGCTTCTGAATCAGTTGCAGACTGATCCATTTGGAGATCTGTAAAGGCGCCGTTAGTCGACTTACGATGAATACACGCACACGTTTTTCCAAATCCTGCCGAGACATAAATCCTTTAATTCTTGATGTATGCTTCTGGAGATAGTGGGCTGACTCTGTAATTATCTTAATGTGGCTATATAAATTCAAGTCTGAGTCTGTGACTACACCAAGATTTCTGAATTGGTTTGTTTTTTCATACCAATTTCATCTGATTGCTGACTTTTAATTGTTCTCTCATTGGCTCCAAAGCCGATTCCTTCAGTTTTCTCTTTTCTTAACTGAAGAATGTTCTGAACATCTGATCCACCCACACATGAAGGGGCTCTGAGTGGAAGCTGATGTGTGAGAGCAGCTAGTATATCAAACGGACCATTCTCCTTCTACCACAGCGCAGCATCACTTCAACATCACATAGTGATTGGTGAACTGACTTGTAATTATATAGCGTGTCTCTAGTCTACATTCATATCCATTCAAATCAGTATCTCTTGACGCTAACATGTCCTCCACAACTATTGCAAGCAGCAGTGATAATGTGATAGAGGGGCATACCTCCTGATGCAGACATGCAGGTGGGATTTGTCTACTACTTATGTTATCATGTGAGACGTACATTGTACAGCGCTTTGAGCAGTCAGAATTGAGTCCATTTGCCATAATGCAGGGCCATGTCATGCAGTTCAACTACTGTTATGTGCATCTTTTTTATATTCTTAATTCTATGCTTATTACCTGTGATATGAAGTGACAAATGATCCCTTTCTCACAAACTGGTGTGAATTTGAGGGAAACTGACAGAAGAGGTTTTACACCATCTCAGACATGTTAGGGGAGCATGGCCTCATCTGCTTCATGATGTCTGTCTTAAAGGGCCTAGCTGAGTTCACGTTTATAGATATAATACATGATTTACTCAGATGTTGCATCATGTTGCTTATCATCTCACAGCCACCTTTTCAACCATTCTCTGTTTCAGACCGAACATCAGTGAGGAGCTTAAGACCCTGATTCTGCGGATGTTGGATAAAAACCCAGCCAACAGAATCACCATTCCAGAAATCAAGGTAGGATACAGCAGCAGTGGTGACTAAAGACCAGATCTGAACACATCAAGATTTTCAGTTCATGTGCACATTTGGTCTTTCCAGTAGAATGCCATCGTCATGTGCTCAGACTTTCCTTTTTAAACCATTTACCTTCAAGAGCCCCAACCGAGCTAAGTTTGTTCCATGGCTGTGGTGCTGATCTGAATATAGCTGCTGTTAAATTCATTAACCATGCCGCATTGCTCCAGGCCGAGGCCTGTTCTGCCCTCATGTCCCTCTAGAGTGGGCTTAAACTGAGACAGCTTCAGAGGATAGTAGCATCTCAAACCAACAATGGAATTCTGCAGCATATTCAGAGTCTATGTGACTGGATCTGATTATATGCCACCTAATTTCTCTTCCGTCCTGGTGGTATTTGTGGATGAGGAGAAGGCGAGAGTGAGGCTGTCAGCCATATAAGTCCTTGATGCAAGAAGCAGCTCTGCTAAAAACTTTAGCCCTCAACCAGCCAAGAGGCATATAGAGAACTGTAGCATTTGTTTGAGTGAGATGTTGCTGAAAATGTTTTTGACTAGCATTCAGAAATTAAACATTTGACAGAAATGATTAAATTCATGACAGTTTAGTCAGTGTCATGTCAGTGTCAATCTGATGATAAAGCATGAGAGTTGTGTGTCTATTTTACTGTATATATATATTCTGAATATAATGTTCATTATATTGCCTACCGAGGACTACCCAACCTGAAACCATCCTTCGTTTCCGTTTTCATGCAACTACATTGTTTATAATGGTGTGGATGCCTGCGGTCAAGTCAGACTGAAGATGTCAGCTGTACGAGTGATGAAACGTGTCTCTCAATAAAACCTCATGTCCAGATGAACTGGTTCACCTTTGGAGGATTAGGGGGCAGCTGTGGCTATAGTGATCCTCATTAACTCTGTTCCTGGCCAGGTTTTTCTTAAAAAAAGACAGATAATAAGTTTATTGATCAAACCTTAAATCAAAATACAGAATGTACAGGAAATGGCCATCAGTGATAAATAGGTTTGACAATTAGGTTTTTTTAGACAACTTGCATACAAAGGCCCACTCAATTCTCAGCCAAGCTTTTCTGTGCAACCAATCATGGCTCATAGAAACCGACTTTACAAACAAAGAAAATGCCTGATTGAAATGGTAAATATGCCCACTTGAGGTGGAAAAAATGTCCTTAATAAAAAGAAACTAAAATGGAAAGCACTGCCAATACAAAATGCAACTAACCCGAATTCAATCACATGAACAGCCATTAGTTAATGTTAGCAGGCCGGTCTCTCTTGTAGGTGTTGAAGTATGGGTGATTGATGTAGGAAACACAGGCTTTTGTTCAGGGTTCTACTCAGATAAAGATCTGATGGAAATGTGCTAAACTATCTATTCAAAAGTCGGATGTAAAATCTCTGGAAATTCAAGCCAATTGTACCAGAGGGAGAAAAATATGGGGGAACATGAGCAATTGGACTTTTAAAAAACTAAACAAAATAGAACTTTTCTTGCCATGCGAGGGGGTAGGCTGGATCTGCGCTGATAGGAACACAAGGCTGTCTAACGTGAACGGCGCCAGCTCTTGCTGCAGTTCCAGCAGGGCTCTGGTGAAATGGAGAAAATAAGCATTGTTGGCAAAGGTGATCTTACAGTGAGAGAAAGACGGTCTGTCATTCGATGAAAAGTTGGACCAGTCACCGAGCCATCTGAATGTTTAGAGCATAGCAACCGTGATATCACCGTCCATCCCTCAACCCCAGCAAATGCTGAATCTATCAGCAGAGGGTTGCCAGTGACGTATCAGACATGGCAAGCGACTCCTTCCTCGGCATATCGAGACAGGAGACAGTGACCAAATGGAAAACTAAGGAAATCAAATTACCTTTCATTTTATCATCCTTATTACTGTGATTTTATATGAGCCAGATATTAGGGGTTCGAACCCACTGCAGATTGTCCGGAAGGGCATCTGACCTCAATCTCTCTCAATATGTCTGTGTCCACTCCCACGACGTAGGGAGTGATTGTGACGTGTACAAATGGACTCGTCAGTACTGGGGGTTTTTGTTTACATCTGATGCCAAAAACAGGAATCAGATGAACATGAAAAGAATGAAATGCTGAAGGGTCTTTATTCTGCTGTAATTCCTCCCTTTCACTTATTTGTTCTACCAACAACATATCCAACAGAATGCCATATTGATAATTGGTGAGTATGTTTGTAACCACTGACAAAATGTCTTCCGGAGTGATAGCATGGATGACTGCCTTTACTTTATGACACGGGATGTTTTGAAGCTCTCATTACAGTTTGTTGAAACTAATATTGTCATCAGATGCTTTGTAAAGATGGAGTGTTGCTGACGGAAAGCCTTTTTATATTACCGGTTACAAGCACGGGGTGGGAGACTAAGCATGCCTCCAAGCAACTTTCATTTTATGGTGCCACTTAATTTTCTGAACATAAAAATGTGTGTTCTGTATGCCTGTGTGCGTATAGTTGGATCAGTGGGTGACCCAGGGAGGAGCTGACCCCTTACCATTGGAGGAAGAGCACTGTTCTGTGGTGGAGGTGACGGAAGAGGAGGTTCAGAACTCGGTAAAATACGTCCCCAGTCTCTCTGCAGTGGTAAGAAACACTCCCTGGACTTGCGTACAACCAAGGATGGGTTCAGTTAATCTGTGGAAATTCCTCTTTGCTAGAACATGTAGTTAATGAGTTCCTCACACCATGAAAAGCTGTGAACAACAGTGACAACAGTATAGTGACACAAACCCACTACCAGCACAGTATGTTTGAAATATCGGGAAGGGATGACTTATTGACCCAATTCGGTTAAAAACCTAGTCGCAGCACCATAACTTGGTTGTTAAGCGAGGAGTATCTGTAGATGTCAAATGCATGCAGCAGAAAAGTAATTACACATATATGTATGCAGGTATCACACATAATGATACACATACGGAGTCACATGGAAAGATTCAAGATGGCACCATAAGAGATGGGTGACTTTGACTTCTGATCACACACACACCCAATTGCTTTTTATACTTGATTGATTGATATTTACTCTTAGTTTAACATATTGAATGGCTAATTCTGTTGTACCTCTGGCTTTATATTTATTTGGTTCATATTTATTGCTTTATACATATGCATATGTATATACACCTTTTATTGTACATCTTTATTTGACTTTATTTTATTGTCTCATATATCTGTAATGGAGTCTCCCAACCTAAGAGTATCACACAATTGTACTTGTACAACTGGAGGGAAAATGAACATCTTGAATCTTGAATTTTAAGATGTCCCTACTATAACCAAAAGCACTGACTGGAAGGAAAAATTAATGACCCCTCTATAAATATTCTAAAATAAATGTGAGAGTTTGGAGCGCTCCATCATAAAATGTTCAACCACTATTTGATCTGCCTCTCCGACAACCTTGAAACTTTTGATGAGTTTCTGTGATTTCCATTTCCCATAAACTTTGTCTGGGGTAGATAAGGGCCTCATTAGGTGGGCCCCACCTATTTGCTTGTTTGCAAGTCAGATTTAATGCTCGATGGTGCTGAGCAAATGGGTAAATGGGGAGGGGAGGCATCAGACCGCTATGACACATGGATGAGGCACCAGATACACAGTGTTGTGTAATTGGAAAGCCCACAGAGGTCAATTTGTATTTTGTCATAATGGGCTATAATAATACAATTGACTTGACCAAAGTGGAAAGTAGACTACATCTTAAAGAATGCTAGCACACATTATTATAGTGAGATGTTGCTCCATACCCCCCCCAACCACCCCATCTGCTGGTTTTCATCATTACCTTCTGTCTGCATTTACTTTGACTTTGACTGTAATTGATTCCAAGCATGGTGAAGAGTCTTAATAGAGTTTGGTGGCCCCCCTCGCATCAGCTGCAGGAGTAGTTGCAGTTCAAGAACCGATTTTTATTATATCATTAACCTTATTGGTGAAAGATTCTAGAAACTCATGGGAATAGTGATTAGCTAGTGGATGGCTGCTTTTTAGTAAATTCAGTTTCAGAAAGAAATCTGGGATTATGTTTGATGGTAGATTGAGAGAGATGCACTTCTTTCACAGCAGATAAATCACAGTTGCATTTCAATCCCTCGTTCCAGGATATATAAAAAATCTTTAAAGATTGATTTTAATAACTCACATTCCACTCTCCTATAGGCTCTGTACCCACATTAGCTCGACAGGCCAATACTGCTACAAATGAACTGAGAAGGTTTTCTGACATAACAGATGTGGTTGACACAACACGGCGTTCCTCTTAGATAAAGCCAAATCAAGGATGTTACCACTGCAGTGATTTGACTCTTAAACAAACTGTTTTAGCCTGAATGTATCAACAAGTGCCAGAAGGGCTTTACTTGAAGGATCGCCAGCCTCCAATGGATAAATATTGAAATCTGCAAGGATCAGAATATCATCAGTGAGTAAGAAATGGGAAGTAAGGGTCAGGGGGTTGATAAAGTATCACCGAGTGGACTGAACGGAGTCTTCGTGGTTGATAGAGATAAGTTATCTCTTTATTTGTCCCACGGGGGGAATCTGCGATGGACAATAAGAGCCTCAAAATGTCTGAATTTAGGGTCAAGTTTTGAAGTTAGATTGAAAATAGACCTAAATATTAGGGTGACACCACCTTTTGATTTGCCTGAGCTTCTATCTAGAGGGTATCACGAGTGCATGTGTGCCTTGTGCTCTGAATTTCATGTATCAACTGTCAATAGAAGCTCTAAAGGGGGCGCAGAATAAGAATAGACTCATCAGAGGGAGGCGGTGTTGAGCTCCAACAGTAGGTCTCGCAGGCAGCTGTGGGAGAGAGTGAATGGGAAAAGGTTGAGTGGAGATGAGAGCGTAGTGTGTAGGGGCTGTTGGGTTGTGAAACTGTGTGTGTGTCATCATGATGTATCTGTAATGGCTGTGAGGTAATAACCTGATCTGTTCTGATTGGTCAGGCTTAAAAACTCAAAGCATGAATCAATCAAAACTTTTTTTTTGAGTTTCTTGTACATCTTCATTTTAAAGCTGGGGTAAGATAACTTTCTTTCAGTGTTATTTGTGTAAAATGTCATATTCGGGTTACAGCTATGAGTAATTCAAACAGTCTGAGGGAAGGTCAGGTTCACAGAATCGACTTTGGTCCAACAAACATACTTTTAATAATGTATCTCTATTCATGTGTGGACTTTTCAGATCTTGGTTAAAGCCATGTTGAGGAAGCGCTCCTTTAGTAATCCCTATGAGTGTCCCAGCCGGAGGGAGGAGAGGTCCATGTCAGCGCCTGGTAACCTGCTGATGTAAGTCTATGCTGGTCAAACAACCTGTTTATCACCCATGTTTTACCAAGGACAACTTCAAATATCACTGTTATCTCATCCACGCAAAGAGAGGCCACCTCCCATGCCAGTCACATGTCCCCTGTGATCTCGACATTATTGGTAGCTCGCTTCATCCTCCCCTCTCTCTCTGACAGTTGATGAACTGTAGCGTCCATGGTGAAAATGGTGCACACAGCTGGTGTCACCATGGTGCCATGATTCCTTCTCTTGTCTGTTTTGTGGAAAATGCAGCCTCCTGTGAGCATCTCTCTCCGAATCAGAATCAAGTTTATTGAACATGTAGGTCTGCACACACATGGGATTTGACTTTGGTTTCATGGCTCTCACAGTGAACTTAACCTTGAACGACAACAACCCGACACCCAAGGGTCGACTATATACAGGTGAAATAAGAGGGGATAAAGTGCAGCAGTGTAGATATGCTGGGATAAATGTTGGCACTTTACAGACATGCCAGAGGTAGATAGACATGACAGAGTGTACCAGTATACACACAGTGTACAGTGTGTACTATACGGTTGGATTCATTGGACAATGTTCAGCTTTCATTTGATCGAGAGCCTGTGGAAAGAAGCTGTTTTTACATCGGGTTGTTGGGACCACACCAGAGGGTCAACTGTTCAACCTCCCATCGATGTCCAGACTCATCACCATCCCAGATGATGAACGTGATGGTTGAGTCCTCTGAAAACCTCAGCACTTTAACAGATGGGTGTTCTGAGGTGCAGTCTTTTGTGTAGAGGGAGAAGAGTAGAGGGGAGAGCACACATCCCTGGGTGGGGGGGGAAGGTGCCGGTACAGATGGTCCAGGTGCTGGATGGGATTTATCTCAGCCTCACTTACTACCTACTGTCAGAAGGTTTTTAACCCACGGGCAGGCGGGGGGCTGGTGCAGTGAGCTGGATGAGTTTAGGGTGGAGGATATCTGAGATGATGGTGTTGAATTCTGTGCTGAAATTCCCAAAGAGGACCCTTGGGTGTGTCCTTGGTGGGGTCAAGGGGTTGGAAGATGTAGTGTAACCCCATGATGACTGCATCCTCCACTGACCAGTTGTCCCAGTGGGTAAACTGCAGTGGGTCAGGCAGGAGGCCTGCCGAGTCCTTCAGGTGGACCAACACCAGGCTGTTGAAGGTCTTCATGACCACAGGTGTTAGGGCAGTGGGCCTGTCGTAACTTAAGCCTGTGATATGGGCTTCAGTGGGGACCAGGCTGGTAGGGGAGCTCTTAAGGCAGGAGGGGACTTCACACAGCTCCAGAGACCTGGATCAGTGTGAACGTCTGGGCCAGCTGGTCAACACAGACTGTCAGAAAGGAGGGGGACACGCCATCCGGGCCCAGTGCCTTCTGGGTCTTCTGTGTCTGGCAGAGCTTTCATATGTCCTCAGACAGATCCTGTGTGT
>OMLC01096276.1:0-18889 GCA_900302585.1 Regalecus glesne | reverse complement strand
GGAGAGAGAGAGAGAGAGAGACAGAGAGAGACACAGAGAGAGAGAGAGAGAGAGACAGAGAGAGAGAGAGAGAGAGAGAGAGAGACAGAGACAGACAGACAGAGAGAGACAGACAGAGAGAGACAGAGAGACACAGAGAGAGAGAGAGAGAGAGAGAGAGAGAGAGAGAGATACACACTATCTTCAGGGAAACCACTAATGGAGGGAAGAGTGCTCAACAAATAAGGTGCAATAATAATGTATTCTCCTTAAGGATGCTTGATTCTATTGTATCTAGAATCTTAATGTAGAAGTTTTATGAAACCACTGGATCACATACTATTTAATTAAAACAGAGTTAATTTTTTTCTGTCCATACTGTAAATAGTGTTCCTATCTCCCCCTTGTTTAAAGTGATGTTACATATTAAGCTTTTGATTTGATGCCTCTCTTACTGTGCTGTCCACTTTGCTGCTGTAACACTTTAATTCCCCCCTCTGGGACTAATATGGGAATATCTGATCTTATCGGTTACATATTAGGTGCCAGGGTAGTCCCTGGTGGATGTGGACAACCCGTCTCATCATGGACATTTTGTCTCGAGCAGTTATCATGACTGAACACTGTCGACTCTCACTGTGAGGAGAACACCATTACAGGGGGAAAAGCATCTTCTAAATCTCAATCATACTGGTAGTCAACAAAGTCCAAATAGTTGCATCAGGTCATCTGGACGTAGGTTTAATATAAAGGGCAGGAGTACGGTTCAACATCCATCTGAATGTTATCTCCAGCTCTGAGTCCATTACAGGGGCTTTCATAAGCACAGTCACGGGCCTGTGGCTTAAGACGTAGATGGGCATCGTCCCCCATCATGTTGACATGAGTGTTCCTTCACCCAGTCAAGGACTCTAGCATTACAATGACGTAAGCTCTGCTCTGTTTTCCGTTGAAGTGTTATAGTTCCGTAAAATCTTCACAGCTGTGGTGTTTGGTGATAGACGGGTTTTACCAGCTCTTCATGGTCTCCCCCGTCAGAGTTTCCATTATGACTGGGCCTTAAATAAAGCAACCCTCTGCCACAGACATGTCTGTTGCTCTTATTCTTATCCCCCATTGCTATTTGCATTCAACCCCTGATGTTCAGTGTTGTTTAAGTTTCCGTGCTGTGCTCAGAAACCAGGAACTGAGAAGAGCCTTATCGCAGCACTTCTGAAAAAGAGGAAGTGCCATTATGATAGTCTACCCTCGCTCTGAACAAGTTCAATGTGTTCCTCGTTTTGACCAAAGGTACAAGACAGCGTTCATCCAGCAAACCAGGTAAGATCTCAGCCTTTCATACCAAACTTTAGACCCATGCCAGTCAATCCAATCAGAGGCACTCGAGTCCGACAACAAGTGAAAAGTTCCGATATCGTCTAATCCTCTCATCGAGCTCTAGTCTGTAAAGTCTCTCTCGTTTGTTATATGTGATCAATATTACGAAGCCAACTCGTGAGATATTGAAAGCAAAAGGAATTTGTGCGCTTGTCACAGGGCGATTGGCCGATGTGTGGTGATCTATACCCGCTCATTAATCACACAGCGGTGACAAATTGATTGAAAAGCGCCACATGATACAAGATAAGCTTTGCAACGCCCTTGAGAACGAGCCAAAGCAGGAAATGAGAGACAGACATCTGAATGATTTCCTGTCAACTTGATGGTGGTGTTTCCACAGCCAGACCTATGCTGTCCTCCGTCTCACTCGGGCCTCTCTTCTCACAGATCTCATAAAGGCTGTTGAACAATGCCTCACACTTGCCTCAAGTTCCTCAAGGTGACCATGTGTGTGGTCAACTTCCTATGCTTTGTACGTACACGTCCATCATCCACCACTGTGACCTTAGAGTGGCACAATCATCGTTTTGACAGAACCACCATCATGCTGCTAAGATCAAGTAGTCTCCAGTAGTGAATCCATCTAGAGTCTGATGTACAGTTCATAAGACTGGTAGTAGTAGTAATAATAATAATAATAATAATAATAATAACAACAACAACAATGTCACACATCATCTGAAAGTAATTCAAGATCACATTTTTCTGTCATTGGAAAATTGTCATTTCAATGACTGCATCCCTAGCGTGAGTATTGAGGTGAAGGTTCCTGTGTCTGTGTCAGATATGTGGCATGGTGGTGCTGGGCTTCGGGATCTACATGATGATGACCAAGTTTACTTCACTCACCCCAACCTTTGCCAGACTCAACGTGTCAAACATACTGCTGATCTGCGGCATCATCATCACCTGCGTGTCCTTCATGGGCTTCGTGGGGGCTCTGAAGGAGAACCGCTGTTTCCTCATCATGGTAGGTGTTCGTCTTCAATGGCACACCCGACACATCACGGCCATGGTCATCCAAACAGGAACTTGTGTCCCATTTTGGGAATGTTCGCCCCCTACTCAACACGGGTGGACGGATGGAATCGGAGTGCGTGAGAGTCATGGGACTGTAACAGGTCTGATTCATTCCCACGCCTGCACACGTCACACAATTCAGCAGCCTGCAGAATCAAAACACATGACACACACTGTCAGTCCTCACAGCAAATAAATCAGGATTCAAACTTTAGCAGAGAGCTAAACGTTCTCATGCGTGGATAAGAGCCATCGAGGAACGGTGGAGTGAGTGTGGAGGTAATGACTGTAGGGTTGTAGGCCCGAGGATGGATCGGGTCTCAAGTCCACATTTTGAAGCTCACCATGACTCCGATTTGACTCGGCTCTGTACGGTGCAGACTGGTGATGATTGGCCCGTTAGGCTTGCTTGTTTCTTCAGTTGTTGGAATTAAAACCCCACTTGCCTTGAGGAACTCAACAAAGCTCAGTCTGACAAGTGCGTTGACATTTTGGTAGAACGCTATACGGTTCCAGCCATGGTGTTTATCTGCTTGGCAGAAGTGTTGGCTCCACTGGTCCTGAGATGGACTTGCAACATGAAAGTCCTGGACCAGACTCAGACCTGCCTCCCTAAAGACTCGGTCTGGACTCGGGTGGCCTTGACTGCAAGGCTACAGGAGTGTTTAAACGAGCGGCACCGTGACACGTGAACAGATTTAACGCATCATAGATCCACATCAACAGAAGATGCACATCACAGCACTGATGGACTCGTGCTCAGTGATTTACTGAAATCATTTCCCAACTCTGAAGCAAAGAAAATTGCCGAGAAAGTTATTCAAAAGACACAAAGGAAGCATGTCGTGCACTGCTGCTTGCTGAGGCTTATGGTACAAAGAGAGGCCAATGGGTAACTGCTGGTCTGCCCTCTAATAGCTTTAGTCCATCAGCATCCTCGGCCGCTGGGCACCTTTACTTTGGCACATGTGGGCCAGTTACAAGCCAGGGGCCATGCTCTGTGTTGGCCTGTGTGAGTCTATGCAAAGGCGTTCTGAAGAGGAAAGGGAGTGGTGGTCTGTGGTGGTCGTGGGGCTTCACACCCGCTCATTTGTGGCTTCGGATGAGAAGGTTTCACAAGATACACGTTTAAATGACTGTATCAGCGGTTGGCATGTTCTGACAATAAGGGCGTACCTTTAGACCCTCTCACCCAGGCAAACAACAGTAGACTTTAAGTATTGTTTGAACACTTATGTATATTTGTATAGGCTTTTATATTTAAGTATAGGCTCCATTAGAAAGCTGCCATTAGTTGTCTGCAGAAGTTTTACAACCAGCCGTCCTTTCCCCGTGTTCCAAGTATACATGTGCATCATCGACGGTTAAAACCGACATGGCTTACATTCATTCTTACATTAGAATGAATAGAGTCACACACCGTGTGTGATGAATCTCTATTATGGTGAAATGTTGAGAGATATTGAGTCTGTCTTCACAGTTCTTCATTCTACTGTTCATTCTGATGGTGATGGAGTTGACGGCTGCCTGCCTCCTACTGCTCTATGGGGACCATGTAAGATAAACCCATCAGTACACTTTTCTTATGTGTGTGTTTATTTTTTTTCTCAATTATTCAGGTAGTCAAAATTTTAAAAAATCACAATAATTTGAATCAGATCATCTAGGCATCAATTCACGTGAGGGAGAGGTTCAGTCATCATGAGGGTCTCAGAGCCTCTGCTCCTCTACCTAGAGAGGAGCCAGTGGAGGAGGTTCAGCATCTAGTCAGGAGGTCACCTGGTCTCCTCCCCAGTGAGGTGTTCCAGACACCTCCAGCTAGGAGGAGGCCACGGGGTAGACTGAGGACCAGGTGGAGGGATTATATCTCCACACTGGCCTGGGACCACCTCAGGACCCCCAGTCAGAGCTGGTGGGTGTGGCTAGGAGGAGGAGGTTCAGGGTATCCTGCTGGAACTGAGACCTCCATGACCTGACTCAGGATAAGAGGTTGATGAAGGATGGAAGAGGACATTTCAACATTCAATCAAATGTTTTCATCAACTCAGAAGTCAGCCCTCAGAGTTGATGAAGAAGTTTGGATGAATGTCAAAGCGTTCTAAAAAAAATTAAGTGAATGCCCAACCCCAAAACAACTGAGGCAAGCCCTCGTTGCTGAGACTAGCTAAAGATGGCTGTGGCTGATGAGAGCCGGTGGTTGGAACCCTTCTAAAGGTGAAGGCTAAGTTGGTCCTTGCTGCTCTACTCGGGTGAGGTGTACACACTAAGGGGGGAAACGGTTGTGATCCTGGTGAAGAGCACAAGAGTTGCATCATGATGCTCATTGCAATGCTAATGCTCTGACCACCCGGCCACCAAGGTCTACCATAAGGAGGAGGAACACCTTTAGCAACTCCTGTAGTTTCTGGTTGTGGCAAAGAATCTCTGATGTTTAGCTCACCCAGATGATCCGATTCAGATCACGCTTTTTTATTTGATAAATTTATTATTGAGCAGAAAAATACGTTTTGAATCATGTGGGCATCTGTTGCCTGGAGCCTCTGTGCAAGAAAACTCTGATTTTCATCTCTGTCGTTTGTCAGGGGTTGGGTAACTCATACGGCCAGTTAGTTCAGTTGATGAAGACTCGGATGAAAGTGGAAACTTCCTCCGAGTTTTAGAAATTATGTCCAGATGATGTGATTCAAATTACTATGTGCATTTCGCTCCGAAGGTAGGCACTTGAAGTTTGCTTCATTTGACAGAGATTAACTTTGAAAGACAGCCTCAGGCTGTACGGTAATGAGGTGTCCCATCCACCTGTGTTTACCATCGATGGCAACGTTCTCAAGACAAAGGGACGAATTTGTGGTTGCCACATGCTTGTAGAATCAGTTTGAAAACACAGTTTTCATACATATTCACATCATAAGGAGGCTTTTTTTACTATACTCACACAGAACCAGAACTCTTGGATACGTGCTTCATCTCAGAGTGCCGCTTGACGTTAAATGGTGGCTTCAGCTTATCCCGGTTTAGCTCGATTTCTGGCTGCCTAGTCGGACATCAATGGCATCCCTCGAAAGAAGGGGAATAAATATACCTTCTACAAAAATAATAGTTAATATCTAATACTTATTTCAGAATAATGCTTTTAGACCGCCGTTGACGTTTCCTCTTCAACCGACTTCCGCTAAGTGTCTTCTTCTACGACGGAAGTACCCAGGCCAATGCCTAATTATGGTGAAACAAGTGGGAACGGTTAACGCTAATTAACTATTAGATGACCCTTAAACTGCACGTAAATGTGAAGTACACTTGTTCAAAGTTAATAAAATCATTAACGGTATGGGAAGGTGTATTCCTCGTCTTTTGAGACGATGTGCTAGCCGTGCCAATGGTAAACATTAGCTAGTTGAACTAAGCTAATGGGCTGAGAGAGCACCGCTAACATCAAATCCACGTGGATTGAGGATCCTCCACTACTTCCTTATTGGTTAGTTGGTGCCTGTCTTCATGCAGGCTTAATGATTCGGGAATTCAGTTCATGTGGAAACAACGTTTAATGGAGAAAAACGTTTCCTCACTCGTACAGGAGACATCTTCAGGCTGAACCGAGTTCAGGACTCCCACCCTTATAAACAATACATTTGTATGACATTCACAAAAAGGGTGGTTTCATATGTAAGGAGGATGCTTGAAAGAGTGGCCTCTGACCTGTAGATGGGTGTAGACAGCAGAGTCCTGGCATCAGGTGTTAGGTCTTCTGTCAGCTCAGACTAAATATGTGATAAAACTCTTATTTCAATAAAGCGTTGTGTCCGGATGAACTGATTCAACCCTTTTTTTCTGATTTCCTTACCTGGATTATTAAGCCTGCATGAAGACTAGACTATACAGAAGTAGTGCTGTATGTATGCACAATGCATCTTGATTAGACTAATTCAAGACGAGCCTCGATCACAGACCTTGCAGAGAGGGTGCAGTGCACAGTGGTTTTGAAACCAACTTCATCAATTGAACTGTGGAATAACGAGTAAGACGAGTCACTGTTTGATGCTCACTGCTCAGATTAATTCGTGGATTGAAAAGGACCTGCGAGATGGGTTGGTCAAATCCAAAGACAAAGCAAGAGGAGAAAATTCAACGGATCCACTATCTGACTGGAATCTGGTTCAGAAAGGGGTGAGTGAACCAACAACAAACCCTTGTAACATGCCAAGTACCACTGAAATACACCACATCGATTGGTTTGGCTCAGAAACGTGTTGACAGCTCCTACGGTGAGACAAGTGAATACGGATCAATGTGACATAAGGACGACAGAACATCTTAAAACCTGCTCAGGTTTATTTTTATTTGTTTAATTCAACGTAATGTAAACTGAGAGCCAATCCACCCAGGTCACTCTGTTTGTCCCCTAGGCATTAGGGAAGAGATATAGGCCACTGAAGCCTGAACTAGCAGACTGATGAACAGCTTCTTCCCAAAATCTGTAGCCTCCATCACCCCACAACCTCCCATATTTATTGGGAACTGAGATTTTTTTGCCATACAAAAGTTTATCATTTATCATTTTAAAAGTGCTTCATCAAAATGCCTTATTTAATGTTGATAGAGGACACTACTTCATATTTATCCTCTTTACCTTTTTAGATAGTCTCTATCATTGATCTGGTTTTTCTATTCCTGCCAATTTATGAGTTACCGAACTTAATTTTGTTGCATGCCTGCAATGACAATGAAGCGTCTCAATCTCAATCCCATTCTGAATATTGAGTGTTTTTCTCCTGTTGCACAACATAGTTAAATTGCTGTGGAGTCCACAACGTGACAGACTGGAAAGACCAGGTGCCTACATCTTGTTGCATCACGGATCCATGTGGCAAACAGTACCCCATATACAAACCCATGGTATGGTCATGTTACACTGTCTGTAATTTACTTTTTTAACCTGTTGTTCCACTTTTGTTAAAACTGCTTTGATTGATAGAAAGGTCGATAAAGGAACGTCTTCTCTTAAAGCAGCTTGTGAATAGTGACGAACTCGGGTTTTGTTGAGTTGATAGAACCAGATCGTAATTAAGAATAACAGTTTTTACTATAGAACAAACCATCTAAACACATGCAGCCGTTAAGCTTTACTGTATTGCCAGTGATGCTGTGATTCTCTCCTCATGCAAGGGCTGTTTGGACAAGTTGAACAATATGTTTGAAGACAACTTCTTGGCTGCTGGGATTTGTGTCATTGTCCTCTGTGTCATTGAGGTAAGCTGATTCCCCTGCAGTTCATGTAGCCCAAGAGTGAACCGAATGAAAAGGAATATTTGGGACTAAAATGAGATACACTTGTGATCTTACACTTCGAAACCTGCTGCTTACTTACACAATTAACCCCAAATCTAACGTCACTGACTTGAATTATTTTAAGCCCATCGTAATTCCATCAACAAATCCTTCTGTTAAGATTATGCAGAGAAAAAGAAGTTTCACATGCTGCAGTGACAGGACTCAGGGCTACAGATTTTAGATGTTTTAATTTTGCAATGGATGTCTGACATTTTGTTTGAAAATCTCCAAATGTCTCGTTTCGTTGGTGACAGGTTTTGGGAATGTGTTTCTCCATGACTTTATTCTGCCACATCAGCAGATCTGGACTCGGCTACAAGTTATAGAGCTGGATGGTCTCTTTAAAAAAAAGGGTATTCATTTATCTGAAGAGCACTTCACAGTAAGCATTCCTGTAATATTGCCAGAGAGATCACGGGAGACGATGCTATGTAAATGCAAATTCCTTCTATGTTCACATAAAAGTTACTATGACAACGTATGTGTGCCAATGAGAAATTCGATTCGCTTGGATCCTAGTTGTCCTGTGATTTTACTTATCTAAAAAGAAATTAAGCTTATGAAATACACATTCAGGTAGATTAATATTTGACACCATTAACAATTCATTTGATGCAATAGTTATAAATCCCATTCAAGAATTTCAATGGTTTAACGGAAATCGAGTGTTGACAAAATACCTGCTAGGGTATGATTTTTTTTAATATGCACTTGCTTAACTTTGTACATGGCACATTTTATAATAAATCCGTATTTCTTTTTAAAGTTTGCGCATCATTCATCCATGTGGTCAAATCGTAAATACACCCGCTTCCTCTTTTGCTGCTGCTCAACAATGAGGTGGTTTTGTTTCCGATCAGCCAAGTAAAACCTCACCTTCACAAAGTCTATCGGCTTCTCATGACAGTCGACACTTGAAGTCGCTCTGCTTTGCTGGGTGGAGATGCCAAGTAGCTTCCTCTTTAAATGGGACATAACGAAAGAAATTATACAGAGAAACACAGATGTTTTTCATGAGCATTCCACAGTTTTATTTAAAGAATAAATCCTGCTTCATCAATATTTTAAGACAAAAAAACCTAAAAAAATACTAAAGATTTCCTTTACGTTTTAAAATAATTTTGTTCTTTTTAAAACCGTCACACAAAAATAGAAACAAGTACAATTTTGTAATTAAAAAATGTAACTGTACACAGCAGAATATACCATTTATTGCAAACTGAACACCCCTGATACCTCAGAAACTATAAACACAATTATTGCAAATTCACCTAGATATGAAGGACAAAATAAAAAAACACCCTACTCTTGATGGAGTTCTCTTGCTGTTCTCTGAACCAGACAACTGTTGTGTTTAACAAGTCTGGTTTATCCTCTACACTGCCATTGCAGTTATCTCAAGGCAGCAGAATAAAAGTGGTATCTTCTACGCGACAGCATTGTCAGCATCGTGGTACATGTAAGTGGGAAGGAGGAGTCCATCTTTAAATGGGAACTCCAGTTGACTGCGGCACTTGTTTCCATGTTCCCGAGATGACACCAGATGAAACACTGTCCTCTTTGGGAGCGGCAGAGGTAATGCATTCAACTGTGCTTAAAATGTCCAATGTCCTCTTGGAAAAGGAAGATCAAGTCTTGTAATAATGCTCCGCTACAGTAAGTCACTCCAAGTGATGGGCTTATTGGGGGGGAAAAAAAGTTAATTCAAAGTAAACCTAGTGTGAGTTTATTGTAAAGCACTACAGAGAGGTCCATTTTATGTGTCACAATTAGTCCCCACGTTGTGGGGATGGACACAGACTTAGATGGAGTGTGGGGGATTAAGGCCAGATGCCCTAACTGATGCCGTGCAGTGGTTTCGAACCTGCCACGTCTGGCTCATCAGTTTCTGAAGTGCATGCTCTACCTCTGAGCTACCATGGCCCTGGCTTTGCTATGGAGGTGTTTTTCAATATTTGGAAGGAAATGTTTGGAAAGATAAGTTTTATCTAACAGCCTTTGGACTAGTCAAATTGTCCTTTATCTTAAACTCCATAAGGACAGACTCGAGTTGAATCGGCCCTCTTTTCTAAAAAAAGAAAGTTTCTCTACCACTACGGTGTTTTGCAGACAGTACAAACGCCACTCTAATGGGACTGTAAGCTACATTATCATGTTGAGACCAAGGTTAACACCTACTCAGTGACTAAGATCTTTCATAAAATAAAGTAAAAACACATTCCACATGCCTCTGCAAGAGACGGTATTAGAAAAAGAAAGTTCATTTTGGAGGAGCAGACTGAGACAGTACCGTGCCTTGAAGGATATCATTCTTGCAAGAGAGCACCCAGGCCGTGACTAAAAATGTTGCAATAAAAAAGTAAACTCTCCTGATAAACATTAAATCCCCCTTAAAAAGATCCACGACTGCTGTGTGAGAACGTCTGCAAAACACATTAATAAATAGTAAGTGAAAGAACATGGGCGTCTTCCCCAACCCTCATCCGTGTATCCCCGTTGAGACAAAACCAATCCATCCCCAGAGCCCCAACCTATCGAAACAACCAGAATGAGTAAGTGTAAGGGTAACCCAGCCCCTATATTCCAAACATTAGAGGAACAAAAAACATCTAGGCTAGAACACATGGATCTCCTGCTTAGAAAAAAAAGTCTAGTATCTTTGTTCAGTTACCACTGACCTGACAACCAGCTCTGAGCTAGTCAATCACATCATATACACTATAGATGAAAAATACCTCCAATTGACCATAGATCAGAAACACAGCCTTAAAAATCATCACAATAACAGATAGTAACATTATACCCAATAGAAGCACAAAAAAACCCCAAAACATCAAGAATCTGTTGTGACCAGAGTGCAGTCAAACCAGACTCCAGATTGCACCAGGGAGCAGGAACTGTTAACATTGATTTCTTTCATTCCTAAGCGGTGATCACCACAGAGAGCAAAAAAAAACTGGGGGGCATCCAACATTCATTTAGAGGTTGAAAAGGCTTTGCACATCTTTAATCCAAAAATATAATCTAGTGACAAACTTGTTTATGGGAGGTCTCTGGTGAACGAATAACCCAGGACGATCTAGATACTCGATAACCACCGACACCAAGGCATTTCAACCACCAGGGGCACCAGTGGAACTGCAAAGTGACTGACAATATTAGACAACAGCTGCTCTCTTAGCCATCAGGTGAAAATGTGGAGGGATCAGCCACCCGACAATGAGAGTATTCCATCAATACACTTATTTAAAAGTTAGTTGTATTTAGAAATGTATATAAAAACTGCAATAAAATATGGCTCGAAGTTGAATCCCAACCATTACAACAAGTTGAGCAAAAGTCAATTTTGGTAGAAAAATCTCTGAAAACACAATTACCACATGTTATAGCTACTGAGGAAAATCTCACCACCCCACAGAAACCAGGACATTCACACTGACCCTTTAGAAGATTGGGAAGAAACGAAACCATCCTTTCCACTTGGGACACCGTCACGTTGCTTCACAGATCATGAAAGAGAGACTGGGAAGAAAAGCAACACTAAGGTACAGCGCAAGCGAAGGAGGCAGCAATATGAAATGCTGCCTTAATGCCGTGTTGGAATGATTTGCATTTTGGTGTGCAGTACTATTCTATGGAATCAGGACAATAAATCACAATGGGGGCTCAAAAAAACTAACAACTTGTAGCAATCCCTGGAAATTCCATGGTGCGTTGATTTCTCGATGGGACTAGTGTCTACCCAGATAATACCCCCACAACAAGGCACATATGGTCATCTAACAGTCTTCGAAATGTGTTAGCAAAAAGTCAAGGACTTTCCAGCGCCCAGATATGATTCTAATTCAGTATTCACTGACCAACGTAGGACTCATGATTTTACTAAAGGCATCCATTAGGGGCGGCATAGCTCAGTGGGTAGAGCGGTCGCCTGGCAATCGGAAGGTTGCAGGTTCGAATCCCGGTCCTGCATACAGCATGTCGAGGTGTCCTTGAGCAAGACACTTAACCTCTAACTGCTCCCCGAGCGCCATATGCTGGCAGCTCACTGCTCCTATACAATAGGTTGGGTCAAAAATGCAGAGAACAAATTTCCCCTTGCGGGACTGATAAGGGAATCATTATTATTATTATCCCAGAAGAACATCCTGACACCATCATGGAACATGTCACATCATTTTACCAGATCCTGTAGTTTCATAAGGCAGCTCAGTTAACTACCCTAGCTAAAGCTTGTAAAACATTGTGTCAAACGTTTCTACATCCACTGAAAACTGCTTCCAGCATCAAAGAGCAGTGATGCCTAGTGATTCACCCGAGTGCTGAACATTGCCTGGGGTAGAATGAAAATGATCCTGATCAAATGATGGACATCACATAGTTCCACCTGGTGAACGTATCAGGGAGAAACAAATCTAGAGTGCTGATTGGAGGTCTGTTGCATGCTAACAATCATATGACAACGAAGCAGCACATCCTGTGTTAAACCTTGAATCCAACACTGCCTTCGACAGCAACAGCACTAGTGACAAAATGTATGGGTGTGTAGGATGGCTGCTCCATGGTGCAATGGTAGAGGCAAGCTGAGCATTGCAAATGTTCTATTAAGACTTCTGTGCCGTTACAGACTACAGTATAAGATTTCACTGCCAAAAAAGGAAGAAAAACAATATCTGCATGTCTGTGCGTATTATGCTCATTGCAACTGTGTACTCACATCATAGTAAGCAGGTCTCCTCGGCTTTAACAAATAAAATATCACTGTGGTATAGCAGCAATATGACAAAACTTTTATACTCTAAGACTGCATCTTACTAAGGTTAATCAAATCCTCGTCATGGTAAAATGACAATAACTTAAAAACATGGTCGTAAGCAAACGTCAATCTTTCATCTATTATCCCGTACTCTCCTGAGGCCCATGGATCATTCTGATAAGAAAAAATAAAAGAATTGGCTATTAGAAAGCCTTTAGAAAACCACTGCCAGGTATTTTTTGGAACGTGAGGGCTGTGAAGAGTAAGTGGAGCAGGCGGTCCAATGACCATCAGTGGATTGGGATAGTTGTTGTGTTTGGTTCTGATTGATCAGGGGAGTCCCAACAGGAAGTCAGGTGCACGAGTATGTACGTATGTATACCTGTAGGTCACTGTGTATGTTCAAAAAATATTGATCTCAAGTGATTTGATCTTATATTCAGTCTTAAATTCTCAAAAGGGAAAGAAAAAGCAATTGGACCACGGCCGATGTTACTGGAATTAAGCACAAAAAAAAATGTCCCCCCCAAATTGTCATGTGAGTTTATCAATGGCTTTCCCCCCCAGCTAGTTCCGGGATCTTCAAATATTTCTAAGACTTAATAGAAGTCTTTATGACTTAAGATGGGATGGTTTTTGCAGAAATGGTGTTTAAGTCCTCTATAAGATGAGGGGTCTTGCTGGTTGGGAGCTCCCTGTGATGAAAAAATCCACCGAAACCATGCTTTAGAGCAGTCAATGAAAGGAAACCACTGCTCCCTCTTTGCAAGTTAGGTGTTGTTTTAAACTCGGTGATGCTGCTTTTGTGGTAATGACGGAAGCCTAGAGGGGTGTAAGCCGGGTGGTGTGGAACAGAAGAGGGTTTAGATCCTCGGCATGGACAGCTCGGTGAAGGGAGGGCTCTGAGGCACTCCGCTCAATTTTTGGCAGCAGGTCCTGGACTTGCTCTATGGACACCAGGATCTAGAAATAATTTGGTAAAGATAAAAATTAAGAAAAAAGAAGGGGGGGGTTGATAGTGGTGTTCAGGTGCAAAGAACTATAGCTGGAGGTCACATTCTTCAAGCAGTTGATAAAAGAACATGTTAAACTGTGATAAGGCTAGAGATTAAAAGTGCAAGAAATAGAAAGAAAGGGCTTGACAAGCTCTTACTGCTCAAGATCTACTATCAAACAGATCTCGATTCCAAGGAGAAATGTTGTAGTAGGAGGGAATTTGGAAGGAAATCTTTGGATACTCAGCTTGTATAATTACATATAACATCATGCTCTTTGACCATTGATATGCAATGGCTTTGCTATTAGCAAATCTGCATTTTGAGAGTTGCTTTCACCTGTGGAAACAGGGGCCTCTCGTCACGTTTGAACTTCAGGCAGTCAATGATTAGCCTTTTCATGGACTTGGGCGAGGTACTATACAGCTTACTGAGGTCTGGAGACAAGTAACCACGCCCGACCATGAATATGATCTGGAAAGGAAAAAAATATGTAAGATTAGTTAATTACTATTAATGCAATGGTGGCACGGGCTACTGATTTCCATGGGATGTTCTGCTGACATTTTTCATCTTGTGAGGTAGACAAGTCTCAACTTGATGATATTGAACACGGTGCATGGCTTAGCTCCTTAATACATAGACTAGGAATAATGTAGCTGGTCTAATTACAACCTTAAAAAGACAATCTAAGAAGCTTGAACAAGCCCACCTAACTGTAAATACCGATTGCTATAATGGGGGCTATAGTGTATAAAAATGCTGTTGGTGTTAGTGAAGGCAGACATTCAGTCATATATATCTGAACTAGAGGATATAAATTCATTTAAAGAAGATTATAAGATTAATGTTGGTCAAAATGTCGCTTGGTCTCCTCCCTACTGAGGTGTCCCAGGCACCTCCAGCTGGGAGGAGGTCACAGGGCAGACCGAGGACCAGGTGGAGGGAATATACCTCCACACTGGCCTGGGACTATCTCAGGATCTCCCAGTCATAGCTGGTTGATGTGACCATGGAAAGGGAAGTTTGGGGTCCCCTGCTGGAACTGCTACTTCCACGACCTGACTTTGAATAAACGGTTGATGATGGACGGATGGATAAAATAACTGCTAAAGAATATGCCTGGGAGAAGTTTTAACTCTGACCAGATCAGTGAGGAAAATTGAACAGGTAGCATATCCTAAACTCATTGGTGTCTTTTGTTTCTTATTAGGGATCAGATTTAGGGGGGGACTGGGAGCTCAGCATTGTGTTAATGGCTCAGACTATCTTTACAGACACTGCCCAGCAGTTGTCGGTAGAATCTATTTTAATGTGTGCTATGAGTGATGTGTAGGACATGTTGTTGGCTCTGGGATTGCTGTATAACTTGATGTTGGACCAAAATGTCATTTTTTTCTCCTCATGTAAACTTGACAGTGAATTACTGAATAAAAAAAAGATAGCCACTGTTTATTTCAAGGCTTGCAAGCTGGCTCAGCTCTTAATAATCATATTGAAGACTCAGAGGATCACTCTACTCATCGTAAATGACTAGCATGCATACTAATGCACCTTTTAGACTTCTGCAATGTTATATTAGCTCAAAGTACCATGACATGTTACCTGATCTCTGTTGTTGATATTGGAGTAAGGAAGGGTCCCTGACATTAGCTCAAATAGCACAACTCCATAGCCATAGACGTCAGACTGGAATGTGTAGGGGTTGGTGTCTTGCATCCGGATCACCTCTGGGGCCTGAAGAGAGACAGAGAAAGAAAAGGTTACCTTTTGGTACATGGGAGCCATCATCACATCTTGTCCCAATATTTACTAAATTGAAGTAAATGGTTGGAACAAGAACACACCTATTAAAGATTATGTAGAAGTAGAAGCGTTTCACACTTAAGAATCCTTAACTATTCAAGAATTGGTAATTGACTCTCCACAGGGAAAAAGTCGGGACCTCCTGGAAAATTCAAGGCCTGGATATATCAACATGGAATCCTCCCTGTAGTCCTCTGGCCACTGATAATTAATGAATTCCAATCACCATCATAGGGGGCTTTGAAAGTACTGAAAGAACTGCAACACCACATGGTGCATTAAAGAAAACCGTTTCAATGTCTAGTAAACCCACCCCCATCAATTACAACGCTAAATGACATAAATTCAAGCAAACATCTGGCTGAATGCTTCACTTGAAATCCATTTTTAAAAGCAAGGGCTAATATTATCCAATGGATGAAAATGTATTTGTTTTGGTTTTTTACTTTGACTTTTGTTTAACCTCTAATAACAGTTCCCCAAGAGGTTTTATTTATAAGCTGTAGAAGTAAATATAACTACCAATAAGATTTTCAAGAGGATGAGTTCTCATGTCAACAAAATTCTATCAATAAATGAGGACATTACCATCCAGAGAATGGATCCGCTGGGCTGTTCTACTTGTTGAGAGCCACTCCATCGAGACTTTACTGTGGCGAGGCCAAAGTCACCAATTTTTACAGTCCAACCCTCATGAAGAAATATGTCTGACAGAAGAACTTAGGAAATGTGAACATAGGTAGCACACATGCATATTGATAGAAGTGAATAGGAAAGGCATTTAAAAGAAAAACAGTGGGACAGGTAATGAGAAATAAGCAGGAAAACACGACATCGAAGATGAATACTTATGGTAGTCTTATCACATAAAATTTGAAATCCCGAACTTCTAATTACAGCACGTTGTCTCATAACATCATAAAAAGATCAAGAAATACTAATCCTGGGTCATACATTCTCCAGCTGTGATATCTATGGAATAGACATTAGATTCTCATAAAAGGTAACAAGGTAAAAATGGCTGGCAATACAGCCTGGATCTTCAGACAACAACCCAAATCAGGTCACTTATTGGCCCAGAAAGAAGGAAATTAATACTCATGTCAGATGAAACTCATTTGCCTTCTGATACTTTAAATTAGACACCTTTTGAGATTGCAAAAAGCAAAGGACATGGCTTTCAAAATGGCATGGATATAATATGGGTATATATCTAGTGATGAAATGAGACAGCTTGACAGCCAGATTGTCAGATGAATGCTCACAGTGACTTTTCTACATCAGTGTTCACAGGCCTGTTATTGGATATTTATTTAAAGAAAAAAAAATCCCTGATCAGTCCCACAAGTGGAAATTTGGAATTCTCTGTATTTTAATCCATCCTACTGCATAGGAGCAGTGTGCCGCCAAAGTATGGCATTTGAAGAGCAGTTATTGGTTCAATATTTTGCTCAAGGACACATTGACATACTTTCTGAAGGACCGGGAATCGAACCTAAAACCTTCCGATTCCTAGACAACTGCTCTACCCACTGAGCTATGCCACCCCAGAAGATTCGACCACAAGATAGTCAAACTAGGGTCCTGACGGTAGATTGGAGTATCCCCTTACCCAGCAAGTTAATGCCGTCTCATCCAGCTACCAAAATGAAATATTTTATACAGCTAACTATCACATGCAGCAAGTATGAAAGACATATGATAAGACAATCTCACATGTTGCAAACGGATTTTTAAAAATGATAGAAGCAATAATAATAGCCCAGTTCTTTTTCAGGGTTTGTAAAATCAAAAAAGGCCCGCATTTAAGACAAACAGATAGATGGAAAGAATAACACAAAGTTAACACTGGAAAAAATAAAAAGGATACTGTTTGACTTCAGATCTCGGTGAATTATGTTTTTCGCATGAAGATAACTGAAAAGCAAAAATCATTTAAAAATGTAACTGGAAGAATGATGCAAGTACAATTACAACATCCTTAAAATATTCAGGAAATCCGAGCAGAACATGTATTCAGAATTAACATTCTTCAAAGGAATTTTTGTAATGATCTAAAACCAAAAGAAAACCCAAATGTCTCTGACACTTACCATATCAGCAAGTTCTGTGAGGTGTACCGAGGTTAAGCTAACAAAAATGCGTGGTCAAATTAGAACTTGGGGAAAAAAGGACTCTTTGTATTGTAAATTACATTACTTGAGATGTATTGATCGAGCCGTGTTCCTGCTCCAGGAAGTTCAATAGTAATTAACCTGAATAACTATTCCTTTGCCTCAAAAATGTCCTGATTTTGAGCCCATTCCCCATGTGAGTGTTATGTATCTGATTCATACCTCCATTCTCTCTCATTAGCAAATACTAGCTATTACACAGCCATGATAGCAAACCTTTTTTTATATCTTTTCTTTTTAGCTTGAGCACTGCATATTAAAACGAACAACTGTTTTTCTTCATACTTTCTGTACAATCGACTTGGGCACAGCGCAAAAGTTTTATAATGGCAGGAAAAACACAGTTTTTTTCTGTGTGCATGTATCGGTCTGCTACTAATCTCAGATTCTAATAGGTTTGTCACCCTAATAACATTTGTGTGCAGTTATGAATGTCCAACCAAAGACCTTGCGTGGTTACAGTGATTCAAAATGTTTGCAAAACCTGTTTATACCACAAGTGAGTGCGAACTCCTCAGCTAGAATTTTTGCCTAAGTCTGAGCACCAGAGAACGGGAGAAATGAATTACATATCTTCCATCGTCCCAGTAGTAGAAAAAAGTGGCGGTTTGTTACAAAGTCTGAGCACTGGAGAAGGGCAAATACATCTGGTGGAGATCTGCACTCTACTGAGGGCACGCTTCTACTTCTTCATCTACATTAGAAACCATGCTTGCATAAGGTTTAACTTTTTTGGTTGCAATGGGCAAGTAGAGCAAACAAACAAAGAAATCATAATGGTGCATCTGTAATTTCTGTGGAAACTAAACTTATGTCCAAAAAGCTGGCCTTACTCCATGCCCTGCGCAGTCTGCCGGGCCACATCGATGCGCCGCATGGTGTCAAACTTGGTCTCTGTGACATGCAGATGGCGGTACAGGCTACTGCCCTCACACCATTGTGTGATTATAGCAAAGTTGGGCTTAGTCATGAAGCCCATGAACAGCAGAATGTTAACATGGCGGGTCTTCCTGTAGAGGATCGGAGGGAAAAAAGATCAGAAACTGACCCAAGACCACAGAGAATTGAATCAATTCATTTGGACACAACATTTAATGAAAGAAACATTTCATCTAAGTGACTTCTTCAGTCTCAACTGACAGTCAGTTGAGAATGAAGAAGTCACTTGGATGAATGCAGAAACATCTCCCTATAAAAAAACAACAACATATTTTCAAACTCGATAATCCAGGTAGTCACAAAGGTCAAAATACTCGGAATCAGGCCATCTGGGTACAGGCTTTAAAAACAAAAACACGTTTCAACATTCATCCAAATATCATTTTGAGCTCAGGGTCAAGAATGTGACCCATCCAAGTCCCTTGTAAGAACAGAGATGTACATTAGGGTGCTCACACACAGATTTAGGCAAAATAATGCCAAAATTAATAAAAGGAGAAACATCAATAAAC
>OMLC01096274.1:0-12367 GCA_900302585.1 Regalecus glesne | reverse complement strand
GTTCTTATATACACACACACACACACACACACACACACACACACACACACACACACACACACACACACACACACACACATATACACACACACACACACACACACACACACACATATATATATATATCGTGTTGGGAAGATTACTTTTCGAACGTAATTGGTAACAATTAAAATTTACACTATTAAACTGTAATAGTGTAACTACTTCAATTACTTTATCGAAGTAATGTAACTAAATGCATTTGATTACATTCTGATTACTTTTCTAAATTTTGAATACACGTTCTCAACTGTTTAGACCTGATAGTGTTAGGCTTCCAGTGGAGTATTCTAAGAAGGTTGTTAAGTGACAAGTCTGGCTAAATTAACCCAGAAGATGTAGTGACTCTATTAATAGAAGAGCCACTTGGCTTGGTTAAGCTAAGAGATGAACGCCTTTGCACTCCTCTATTATCAAAATTTCCACTCCCTCTGGATAAATTTACCTACTGCGGAATACCCCTCAGCAGTACTCAAAACAACAACAAAAAAATAAAAGCCATAATAAGGTTAAACTTCAGTACCTCTTTTTACTGTGAGATCATTCTGAGATACAAAATCAGGACAACGTAACCTACTATCATTTAAATCATCCAAATCAATAAAATTTTGCACAGATTTGCCTGCCAAACCAACCATTTAACATTTCATTTAGCACTCAATGAACCCTATTAAAAAAGCAACTGTCTACATTTTTACATATTTTTCAAATGTATGTGTGCACCTCTTTATGCCAATAACAAGTTTAAAATAAAACCGTGAACACCATTAGCTTAGGGTCAAGACATTGCCAGATCAACTTCTAACATGTAAATGCAATTTGTTGAAATAATAGTGAAAAGCAAATCAGAGTGTTTGCTGCCTATCACACTTGAAACAAGTATGGACACTTTAGTTTAGTGTTCCAGCAGAAAAATCATAAAATATTTGTATATTTGCTTTTAAAATGTCATAATTGTCATTGAAATTTGAGGGTAAATATCAGTATTTGGTCCCTATCAAATTTGAAATAGAGCTGTGAACACTTTATGATAGTGTCAAGACGAAGAAAAACCAACATGATACATTTACAATAAAACAAACATTTTGAGGGAGCCAGTGTAATTTTGGGGAATGGGTCAAAAATAAAGTATGCACTCTGTGTAAGTCCAAATAAAACTGGACGATATAGTGAGGGGGAAGTGACCATGTTGTTCACACAGCGCACATCAGTCATCGGGAATTAAATCATCAGGATAGTGTTGGATTTAACGGAGCAGGAGGACCTGTTGCATATTACCGTCCCTCATCCTGTTTTGAGATGGTATCAAAAGATTGTCTCTAGGACTAAACGGATACTCCACTGGAATACTGGGGGTCAATGTGTCAATAATGATAATAATAATAATAATAATAATAATAATAATAATAATAATAATAATCCTCTTATCAGTCCCGCAAGGGGAAATTTGGATTTCTCTGCATTTTTAACCCACCCTAGTGTATAGGAGCAGTGAGCTGGCAACATAAGGCACTCGGGGAGCAGTTAGGGGTTAAGTGTCTTGCTCAAGGACACCTCAACATGCTACATATGGGACCAGGGATCGATGCAAAACCTTCCGATCTCCAGATGACCGCTCTACCCACTGAGCTATGCCGCCCCATGTTGCTGTACTTCATGGTATGGCTCTACGTAATTGGCTTTTCAAGGCTTCATAAGTGGAAGTGTGCCTTGGTTCCTCCCCAAAGAGATCTCTGGCTAGCTAGCAAAGTGTGCTAGCATAGCTATGTTGTTAAGAATACTGTAACATTCATGGACCGGGGTTTGGGTCCCGGCTGTCCCCCTCCCAAATTCGCTACAATACCATTAAATATAACCAAACCGCGTATATATCTGCAAAGTAAAACATGGGGCTAAATAATGTAGTCAATACATTTTAGAAGCACTATTTGGCATGTGGATTTTAGGCATGTCTCTACATATTCTTTTAAGTGACTGCTTGATGATTGCTAGATACCTTCAGACGTGTCGTAATGTTTGGCCTAGACACTTTGGAGGTCACATTGGAGGCCATCTTGACGCCAGGCAAACATTCTTTGCATCGGACAATGTTTTTGCTTCTTTTTCTGATATCTACACAGAATGTTATTTCAACGCTTCCAGAACTGGAACGCTTTTTAAATTGACACTTTTGCTGAAACTTCAAAATCCCTCAGACTATACTCCAGAGAGAGACAATTTAACTGTCAGGAGAGTGGTTAGACGCTGAAATTCTGAGTGTGACAGGAGAACCAAATAGAAGCATCAGGGGCGGCATAGCTCAGTGAGTATAGCGGTCGTCTGGCAATCGGAAGGCTGCAGGTTCGATCCCCGGTCCTGCATACAGCATGCTGAGATGTCCTTGAGCAAGACGCTTAACCCCTAACTGCTCCCCGAGCGCCATATGTTGGCAGCTCACTGCTCCTATACAATACGTTGGGTCAAAAATGCAGAGAAATCCAAATTTCCCCTTGCGGGACTGATAAGGGAATCCTTTCTTTCTTTTCTTTCAGAAGAGTATCAAACTTTCATTTCTGGAGGGAGACAGAATGGGCCATCCTCGGGTCAAGCCACTGCTCGAAAAAACCATGCAAAGCAATGAAAATACAAATATTGTAGCGTGATTTGACGTAGCACAGTTCTTGTCACTCCCATCATGCAATGCGTTCCGTTTTGGGTGAAACTGTCATGGAGTCTAATTTTTGTTGGGTTAATATCTCTCATTGCACGCAGTCCTTAGCCTTCAGATAAAAATTTGTCATGCGAGAGTCGTTGATGGAAATCTATTGATTTAGTTAACCAATCATCCCCAGTTGACCGTAGCAATAACATATAAAATGACCCTTTCGTCTATTACGATAAGTGGAATCGGGAAAATGATGACAGTAGAAGACTAACTGGCGAGGAATAATTTGAAATAACATTGTAAGAACAAGTGTCTTGATGCATGCTCAATAATCCAGGTATGGAAATCACAAAAAAGAGGTGAATCAGTTCAACTGGATCAGAAGTTTATTAAGAAACGTTTCGTCACTCACCAGGTGACTTCTTCAGTCGGAGCTGAAGGCAAACATCCCCCTCCTTATAAACAGTACCTTGATGCCACACAACAATAGGCTGGTTTCATATGCAAGTTGGGTGATCAACTGCACATTCAGTAGCAATGGGCACCATTCACAGAGGATTGGGGAATATTTACAATCACGGCATTGTAAGACGCCGATAGATGTACTCTTTGGCCACCACCCTATTCAAAGACGGTCGTTCCCTCTTCACATAAATGGCCTCCTTCACCCGGCTTTCAAACCAGCGTTCCTCCCTATCAAGGATGTGAACATCATCATCTTGAATGAGTGTCCACTAGCTTGTAGATGGGTGTAGACCGCAGAGTCCTGACCTGACGTGTTGGCTCTCCTATGCTGCGCCATCCTCTTAGCCAGCGTCTGTTTGGTCTCCCCAGTGTACAAGTCACTGCAGTCCTCCTGGCATTTAACAGCGGCAGTCAAAACTTAGGAACTGACTATGAAGAGACATTCTCCCCCACTGCTGACATGACCAGTGTCAGAGTAGTGATGCAAAAGACAGCAACAGAGAATCTTGTCGTGCACCAGATGAATGTCACAACAGCTTATTGGTATGCGAAAATTGACCATGAAATATACATGAAGCGGCCACCAGGCTATGAAAAAGAGTCTGATACAGGTGAAAAGAAGGTGTGTAAAATACAGAAGTCTTTGTATGGTTTAAACAGTTGGGTAGAAATTGGAATATAATGTGACATGCATATCTGAATGAAAATTGTTTTAAACAGAACCCTGCAGACCACTGTGTGTATACAAGCAAAACACAAGAGGGAAAGGTTATCTTGTTGATACGGGTTGATGATCTCATTACTGCTGCTAGTAATGACAGTGTACTAAACTCAGTGAAAAAGATGCTTTCAGAGAGGTTTAAAATGAAGGATCTAGGGAGGTTGAACCATTTCTTGGGAATAGCCTGTAGCCAAACAGAAGGTCAGGTTAAGATGTCACAGAAGAGATAAGTGAATAAGATTAGAGGGATTTGAAATGCAGGATTGCAGACCTAGAGAGACTATATGAGCCAAAGCTCGAGTACTCACCAGTTGCGGAGAAAATGAAAGAGCCAAAGAAGTATAGAGAGGCAGCGGAAAGTTAAACTTACCTGTCCACATGCACTCGACCAGATCTTAGTTTCATCGTCAGTAAACTATCCCGGCATTTTGCTGAACAGACAGAGAAACACTGGAGCACAGTTAAACAGGTGTTCAGATACCTAAAAGGTACTACAGAGAAGAAGTTATGCTTTAAAGGAAGTAAAAAAAGAGGTCTCAAAGTGTGCTGTGATGCTGACTGGGCATCAGATGCAGCAGACAGTCATTGTACAAAAGAATATTGTGTCACTATGAGTGAGGGCAGCACTCTCATCTCATGGAAAATGAGAAAACCACCAACAGTGGTCTTGTCTACATGCGAGGCTGTGTATATGTCCCTAGCTTCAGAACTACAAGATTTTTTTCAACTTAGAACAGCTACTTGGAAGCGTAGACAAATACAAGTATGCACATACAAAAGTGTACAAAGACAACCAGGGTACTCAGGTACGTATTCAGGTATGCCAGGTCATCGATGATGGAGAGGAGAATGATGAATATGAGGGAACCATTGACCAGATTCGGTCCGCGTGCCGACGCCCCCGACAGAGAATACCTGCTGCCGGTTTGCCTATTGTTTGTTTTCAGTGTGACCAGAAAGGACACCCAGCACACAATTTCCCAGTGCCAGCATCTCTCCAGGGTCCACCTAAATCAGAATGGGGCAGCACGGTGAGGGGGCTGCTGCCCTGGGAGGCCAACAAACCCTTCAATGGGCCCCTACTCCACGTTGGCCGACTGGGTCATGCCCAGGGACTATACATAGACTGTGTGGTGGAAGGGCAGCCCTGTCAAGCTCTTGTGGATACAGGGTCTACCATTTCCCTCTTCCGACCAGGGGGTCCTGCCTGGCACAGAACACATCTTCCTCCAGGATTCGATGCCCACCACTGTGCAGCTCTGTAAAGCCACTGGTGAGCTGGCGGTCATGTAGGGAAAAAGACTCCCATGTGTCGCTGCAGGGGGAGAGAGAGGTGAAGTATGAAATCTAGGACCCCTGCATTGTGGAGCTCGACCTGTTGTCCCGATGGGAGGCTTGAGTTGATGTGCCGTTAGTGATGTTTCACTTCCGGGACACCGCAGTGGAATGGCAGCAAGGGAGCACCAGGAAGCAGGTGCGCCAGGCCAGGAAGCATCACAGGCCCGCAAGATGCACCGCGGCAGCCATGACAGCAGCCTGCATAGCCCGGCTTGTGGCCAGGCCCAAACCCTTGCTGTTGACGGAGACGCACCAGGCCATGGACGATCTCCTTGAGAAGAACAGCACTGGGCTCAGTGAGAGCTGTGGGAGCTGCTGGTGGAGTTCATGGATATTTTTGCGACCTGTGACGAGGAGTGTACAAAGACTGATCTGGTGATTGACTCTATTGACATGGATATGGCAGTGCCCATTCGATTGTGCCCTCATGGACTGGCGTGGGCCAAACATGAGGCCACAGACCAGAAGATTGAGGAGATGGAGTGCCAGTATCATTGTCACCAGGGAGTGCAAGACCAGGTAGTGGTCTCCACAGCAGCAAGTCAGCAGGATGAGTCAGTAGGAAACTGGCAGGAGGTAGTGGACCATGAAGAGCTGCGGATGGCACAGGCCAATGACCCTATCCTGGCTAAGGTGGGCCAGTGGATTTATGCAGGGAAACAGCTGGCATGGTAGGACGTATCAGCCTTGGTGGTGGAGACTAGGGCTTAAAATTCCCAGTTGGCCACCCTTGCAAAAATGAGATGCCCTTCTCTCCCGGACGTGGCAAGCCCCAGGGTGAGGAGTGGAAATCTGGCAGGACTTTTCTCCTGTATGACAGCTGAGGTGGTAACGATCTCCATTTATACAGATGAGTACTCTCTCTTTAAGTCCTGCCCAGGTTTTTTTTTCTGGGAAGTCTTTAGAACCCTAAAAAATTCCCCCAAAATGAGGATTTTCTTGTTCAATTTTTGACCTGGTAATGTTCAGGTAATGTTGATACTGCCTGATCCCTCCAAATCCCTTAATAATAAAGTTTCACTTTGATTCTAATTCATCTTTGCAAACGTGGCCAATTCATAAAGAGAAAGGGCATCTGGGAGAGAATAAATATTGCTTTGACTGAAAATAATAATGGGAATATCATCAGTGTACACAGACACAGTCGGAAGATAGTCTAGATTAGGAGACTTAGATAGTGGTGAACCACCAATAAGATTCCTTATCAGACGTCATAAGGGTTCAATGGCTAAAATATTTGAATGTACTGAAATCAGACAGACCTCTCTTATCACTAGAGGTACATTGATGGGCTGACTGAGTCCTTCCCCTATTTTTAACATACATAGAGCACTTTGAAATGGTAAATCAACCCATGACATAAAATACTTTCCCAAACCAAAAGGCTCGAGTACAGAAAATAGATATGAGTGATCTACTCTAACAAAGGTATTATTTCTTTAGATCAAGAAAAAGCTTTTGATAATGTTGTAAAGATCACATACATCGATAGCATTCCATATGAAAATAAGGTCAGTCTACCAGGTACACAGTATGATGATCTTTGTGAACAATATTGTCTAGGATTTTCATAATACTATTAGAAAATACCGAAGAAATCATTTTATAGTCAGCCCAGATAAGGGTGTTAGGGCTACATGTTCTGAATGGTAACTCGGAGACTGGATGGGCTATGGCTGCTGCATTAACTGACATAAGTTCACTTTTATTCAAATTCAGTTTATAACCTCAGATATGCCCACATTGTTTCAACATGGTTAGTACAACAGGCATAGATTTGTCTGGACTAGAAAGAAAGACCAAGAGATCATCAGCGTACAGAGATAGTATATATTCCATGCCACCTCTTGAGAGGCCCAACATCTGACTACACCTGAGAGCTACTGATAGAGGTTCAATGGCAATGACAAACAGTAATGGAGAGAGTGGGCAGCTCTTTCGGGTACCACAGTTAAGGGAGAAATATTCAGAGTAGGCTTTATTTGTATGGACACAGGCAAGAGGGGATGTATACAAAACCTTAATCCAAGATATAAGTGTATTGCCTAAGCCAAAACGTTTCAGTGTGTATAAGAGGTAGGGCCAATCCTTTTCGGCATCCATAGAAAAGGACTATCTCAGGGGTTTCAGAGGTAGTCGGTGAATAGAGAATATCAAAAAATCATCTGGCATTATGAAATGAATGTCTGTTCTTTATAAACCCTGTTTGGTCCACAGAGATGATAGTTGAAATGAACAAATAGAGAGTTAGGGCGATAATTACTACAGGACAGTGGGTCCTCATCCCTTTTCCATACGAGAGGAATAGTAGCATGACGTAGAGTGAGGCAGAAGTGTGCCATTTTGTCGTGATTCGTCAAACATGTTAAGTGGCATTGGTGAAAGTGTATTTGCAAATCACAACAGGAGGTGAATCTGTTCAGCTGGATCAGAAGTTCATTTCAGAAACGTTTTGTCACTCACCAGGTGACTTCTTCAGTCTGAGCTGAAGGCAAACATCCCCCTCCTTATAAACGGTACATTGATACCACACAACAATAGGTTGGTTTCACATGCAAGTTGGGTGATCAACTGCACATTCAGTGACAATGGGCACCATTCACAGGGGGTTGGGGAATATTTGCGATCACGGCATTGTAAGACGCAGATAGATGTACTCTCAGGCCACCACCCCTATTCAAAGACAGTCGTTCCCTCTTCACATATATGGCCTCCTTCACCCCCCTCTCAAACCAGCGTTCCTCCCTATCAAGGATGTGAACATCATCATCCTTGAATGAGTGGCCACTAGCCTGTAGGTGGGTGTAGACCGCAGAGTCCTGACCTGTCGTGTTGGCTCTCCGATGCTGTGCCATCCTCTTAGCCAGCGTCTGTTTGGTCTCCCCGATATACAAGTCACTGCAGTCCTCCTGGCATTTAACAGCGTACACTACATTACTCTGTTTGTGCCGGGGGACCCGATCCTTGGGTTGGACCAACTTTTGATGCAGTGTCTTTTGTGGTTTGAAACCAACTGATACACGATGTTTGGAAAATACACGTCTCAACTGTTCTGACACTCCTGCCACATACGGAATCACTACCAGTCTGGGATCCTCTTCTCCCTCTACTTGGCTGGAGCTCTGTCTGGGACGCTTCCTGGCTTTAATAAATGCCCAGTTAGGGTAACCACACTTAACTAGGGCCTGTTTAATATGGGATTTATCTCCCTCCGAGTCAGTGGGGATGTTGTCAGCTTAGTGGTACAGAGTCCTGATGATTCCCAGTTTATCTTCCAGCAAATGACCCAACTTGCAGATGAACCCAGTCTTTTGTTATGTGGTATATATGTGTTGTTTATAAGGGTGGGGATGCTGCAGTCAGCTCAGACTGAAGACGTCCTCTGTTTGAGTGACAAAACAATTCTAAATACATTTCTGATCCTGTTAAACCTATTCACCTTTATTTGAGTAGCCTTTTTTAACATCACTTAATGCTAATGGACACGGGAGTGATTCCAATGTCACACTAACCATCCCCGTAGCTTCCATGTTGCCATAATCCGATAGAAACTTTATTACACTTTCATTTACCTTTTATAGATTTCAGTAACTTTCATTGTGGCTCATGCCTAGCTTTAAGTTTTTCAAAGTAATTGAGTGTTCAAATCCTGGCTGCGCCATTTCCAACCACGGCCGGAGGTCCAAAGTATGTGGGGCATAATTGGCTAAGCCTCACGTGGTTATCGGGTTTAGGTTGGATAAGGTATTCTAGTGTCCCACTCTGGGTCGTCCGGGCACTCGAGGTTAAGTGAAGGGAAAATACTCTGCTTTTTTCTCCGACGGTCAAGCACTGTAATTTCCCTGTGAGACCTCAATGTGCAAAATAGTGAGGGCTTGCCATCATGTGACTTAGAGGACTCACGTGCTACGGCTTCCTCCTTCCTGTCGACACTCTAGAGGGGTATCAAAGTAGTGACCTAGCAGTAGGCAACTGGGGGAATTCGGGTGGGAAAAAAGGGGATAAAGAAAAGGGTTTTTTTTAAAACAAAAAACGTTTCAAAGTATTCATCACGTCCAGTGCTGATCTGGCGGTGCTAAATAGTACCTAACCTCATGAGTAAGGTCATCGAGTCAAATAGCCGTCAAGTAGCCATTGGTCTTGTCTAGTCTTTGATGGAGATGAAAAGAACTATGAACTGTGGGAGATGAAATTTGTAGGGCTAAAGGCTAAAGGACGCAATTTTGGATGAGCCTACCGACGATGATGGACGGGCAGTAGATGGAGCTAGAAATGCCGAGGCCTATGTGGACCTCTCCCAGTTTCTGGATGATAAAAGTTTGTCGCTGGCAATCTGAGAAGCTGCGGACACTGGGCCGAAAGCGCTAAAGATTCTAAGAGACTATTATGCAGGTAAAGGGAAGTGTGTATGATTAGCTTGTATACAGAACTGACTTCGCTTCAAGAGTCCAGCTGTGAGAGCGTGACTGTAGAATTGCTCAGCCAAGGCCTAGTACATCACGCTACGTGCAGACAGCCTTCACAGCTTTGAGAAACGCTGGTGAGACATTGAGTGATGAACTGTTGGTAGTGATGATTTGGAAGGGACTGCACAACCATTCAAACCATTAGCAGTTCATACAGTGCAAAGTTATGTGACTGTGGCTTTTCCCGAATTCCAAACGGAGTTACAAGGACACAGAAGATGTGTGCAACAGCATTCCATGACAACGTCATGATGGTGGTAGGCAGTCGAGTACATGGTCGAGACCACTATGGCACGTGATTGGAGAGCCAAGAGTACAGACGTGTTGTGCTTCAGATGCGGCCTGAAAGGACACAAAGCCAGAGCATGTCAACCACTACACAGCGGCAGAATGACGCGCGGCAAGTTTCCGAGGAGGGGAAGAACGAGGCGCAGGCATTCCTGATGAGCGACAGGGATGCAGAGATCCAGGCAGGGTGTGGCGTCCAGAAGAAACGTCTGTTGGTGGATACGGGGGCAACTTCACATATCATCACCGATATGGCAAAGTTCCAAACATTTGACACTGCGGGGAGATCCTGGAAATGCATAATTGACAAAGTTTTGCTACAGAAAATGTGATGATGAGAAACTGGCTACAGGTGTACAGTGATGCAGATTGGGTGGCTGATGTAACAGACAGATGCAATACAACCGGTTATTGTATAAGCCTAAAGGAAAATGGCCCTTTAGTTTTTATAGAAAGCCAAAAAGCAGCCACTTTTGCACCGTTCACTTGTGAGGCAGAGTATATGACGTTAGCCACGACTACACAAGAGTTTATTTACCAAGTAGCTACAACTACTAGAAGCCATTGATGGATGTCAGTAAGGTCTCTGAGGATAAACAAGGTGTATTAGCACCAGCATGGATCCTGTGAGCAGACAGAGATGTAAGACATAAAGTATCATTTCATAAATTCAGCTGTGAATGATGGAAAATAAGTCTGGAGTATTGCCTAACAGACCAGATGGTTGCAGATGTGATGATGACACCTGCAACCAAATTTAAGTTGATCAAGTTTGCAAAGTTTATGTTTGGAAACTAACCATGTAAGTGGAGGTTGGCCTGACACAAGGTATAAAACCTCATGATGTATTGAGTTAAGAAGATAATAATATGAGAGCAAGTGGGGGTTTCGACATATAGGACATACGTTTGCCCCCGATTGTATTATGACATACAGGGCAAACTTAATGGGGTGAATGGAGGTACTGTATGATGGACAGTGATAACAGTAAATGAGGTGCACTGAGATTGACATGCAATCTGTGCATATATAACAGTATGAGGGTTTTAATAAAGATCTCTTTCTATATTGATTCCATTCAGAGCAGAAGTGATGCACCACTGTGTGTTCATACCTGGATAAAGTTAGTGCTAGTTTGGGTTTAGCACATGCCAGAATTACTGAGCAATTCCGCTCTGACAAGAGCACCCAATAGCAATTTAAAACCTGAGTGTGACAAACTTTAAACTGAGAAACGAACTTAAAAACCACAAATAAATCCAAATGAACCTATAGCATGACCCTCATCCCATATTTCCACCCCAAGAAGAAGAAGAGGAAGAGGAAGAAGAGGAAGAAACGGCTTTATTCAATTGTCATTGTCAATACATAAAATGGAATTCTTTCTCGGCATTTACCCATCATATTGTGTAGGCTGCAGTGCTCGGGGACCAACTACAGTTAGTATCGCCTAGCTCAGGGCGACAGGCGGGAGTATTAACTCTTGTCTCTTTGATGGTGGAAGGAAACCCACACAGACATGGGGAGAACATGCAAACTCCACACAGACAGGACCTGGATTAGGATTCAAAACTAGGACCTCGTTTCTCTGTGACAACATCGCTAACCGCTGCGCCACCATGGGCTCTGCCACTTTATGTGCATTTTAAGTGTGAAGGTTAAGTGAATAAGCCTCACACACACAGCCAAAAGTGTGTTATTTGCCTCAAACTCCACCTTAAATCACAGCAGGTAACAGTTACTTGACTTGAACACATTTATACTTCAAGCTTGGCATCGCTCCCTTTTGTTTAACCTATCAGGAATTTCGCAAATGAAAAATAGTCACGAAAGTATCGACAAGTGTCGTTCTTTTTAATGTGCAGTAGTTGGAGAATATGAGGTGGACGTTAAAGATGAAGCAGCTTAATCATTTCATTTGGTTTCAGTGAAGTGGACTTGTGTTTCCCAGAAACAACAGTCATTTCACATTCTCAATAATTACAGTCAGCTTCACTTGCGAACGCTTGTGGGTCGCATTCATTCATTAATAGAGTCAATACAGCACTGAGAAAAAAAGCAAGACTGAAAGTTTCATAACACCAAATAGTGAATCACTGACATTTGGACCAAAACATAACCGTTGTGTTGATAGGCGGTAACATGTCTGACGTAGATGGATATCTTGTGATAGCAAAAAATAAACGAGCTTTGAGCAATATTGAGTCCTTGGGCCACAGCCTGCGTCTTGAATTTGTTGGAAAATATTGGTATCCCTACGATACAGCGTATATATACAAATGTTAATTATTGGCTCCTCTTAGGGGTTTCCAATCCACTATTAGGCCTTACATAAGGAACCTCTGCAACTACACTCAAGTAATTATTCACTGGCTAACTTTCTTTTCACACAGGCACATACATAAA
>OMLC01096273.1:0-15302 GCA_900302585.1 Regalecus glesne | reverse complement strand
TACAAGTCACTGCAGTCCTCCTGGCATTTAACAGCTTGCGGCAAAAGTAACGTAGTGTACGCTGTTAAATGCCAGGAGGACTGCAGTGACTTGTACATCGGGGAGACCAAACAGACGCTGGCTAAGAGGATGGCGCAGCATAGGAGAGCCAACACGTCGGGTCAGGACTCTGCGGTCTACACCCACCTACAGGCGAGTGGCCACTCATTCAAGGATGATGATGTTCACATCCTTGATAGGGAGGAACGCTGGTTTGAGAGGGGGGTGAAGGAGGCCATCTACGTGAAGAGGGAGCGACCCTCGTTGAATAGGGGCAGTGGCCTGAAAGTACACCTATCGGCGTCTTACAATGCCGTGATCACGAACATTCCCCAATCCTCTGTGAATGGTGCCCTTTGTCACTGAATGTGCAGTTGATCACCCAGCTTGCATGTGAAACCAACCTATTGTTGTGTTGCATCACGGTACTGTTTATAAGGAGGGGGATGTTTGCCTTCAGCTCAGACTGAAGAAGTCACCTGGTGAGTGACGAAATGTTTCTAAAATGAACCTCTGATCCAGCTGAACAGATTCACCTCTTTTGTGATTTCCCTACCTGGATTATTGAGCATGCATCAAGAGATCTCCTACCAGACCTGACCTGACAATAAAAAAATAACTATTTTCAGTACACGATGATACAAAAGGGCTAATAAAGAATATTCACAAAATAAGAGGTGAATCGGTTGGATCTCAGAAGTTTGTTCAAAAAATGTAGATAAATGTCCTCCCTAACCCTCCCTATCAAAGATGATCATCATTGATAAGGAAAAACACTGATTTCAATGGAGGGGTTGAATACGGGTGATGGCCTGAGAGTACATCTGTCGTCGTCTTACAATGCTGTGATCGCAAATATTCCCTAATCCTTTGTGAATGGTGCTCATTGCCACTGAATGTGTAGTTGATGACCCAACTTGCATATGAACCCAGCCTATTGTTGTGTGGTATCGATTCCCTGTTTATAAAAGGGGTGGGGTTGCTTCCAATCAGCTCGGACTGAAGATGTCCCCCGTTTGAATGACCAAACTTTTTTTAATAAACATCGGAGTTCGAGTTGAACCAATTCACCTCTTTTTTGTGATTCCCTTACCTGGATTATTGAGCATGCATCAAGACAAGGATAAAGAATATTGTTTCAACAAACCCTATTGCAGAAAAAAATGGATCTCGAATTCATTGGTTTTGTGAAAACAGAAGCTTATGGGCACAACAGGGTGACCCCTTCCACATGGTAGATTGTTACCCACATGAATCACGAATACCCACACTGCAGATAACACAAAACGGATGGCAAGAGAATAGGGTAGGCTAAATAAAAAGAGAAAATATGCTCAAAAATTGTCAAACTATAATCTGGAAGGATTTTTAAAGCAATAATCAAAAAAACATATCCTTTCCCAAAACTTAATAGTTACTGCACATTGAGAACTCAAAAGTCTCTTGTGAATGACTTTTTTTTTTGCGGGTTCGTCGGTGAGCATGTGCGACTATTCATGTTCAATTCTTTGTTAAAAGTGAGTGAATAATGCACCAAGGGAAACCTGGGGAGGAGCATTGTGATTCTGCTCACTTTTCCACCCACCATGAGGACATCCACATTAAGACTGACTAATAGGTGTTAGTTTTAATATAGCCATAACCACAGCTCATTAACAGCACTGTGAGATTGCTGTCTCCCTCCAAACATGATTTTTAATGACTCCCATGGGACAGATCATCTGAATATGCAACAGCGATCTTTTTATGTAGAATAGAACAGTCTCTGGGGCTCACTGTGAATTGTTAACACGCACCTTCAAACTCTGTCAAGTGGTACATGCGCGGGCATTCACAAACTCAAGCACATATAGACGCATGTGTCCGCATAGCTTTGGAGGAAAAGTGAACGCTTTTCTAGAACTTTCTACGTAACTTTATGGATTAACAAAGGAGACCCTGTGATTGAAATAATGTATCTTTAACATAACAGATTCATATGGATAGAAAACACATCATATCACACTACAGATATAATATCAAGCACATAAATCAGTTCACAATGTGAATGTAAATTATTAGAAATGGGCTTCTAATTTCTAGACAGGCCACTCTATCTTCTGAGCTAGGCTGCCCCGAAAGTGAACAAACCTGGCAAATGTACGAAAAAGATTATTGTTGACAAAAGCGGTATTTTTCTCATTCACACATGTACCATTTTAAGGGATTTTGCTATTTTTACCACTTGCGCATATTTTCCAAATTTGCAACACCAATTCAAAACAAACCTCTTCAAACCTGCACACTGCTCTTATACAGTAGGATGGGTTAAATGCAGTGAACAAATCTCATTGATCGAATCCATCCATCTATCCAGTCAACCGCTTTTCCGAAATCAGGTCACAGGAAAGATAAGATAAGGTAAAATAAGATAAGATAAGATATTTCTTTATTAGTCCCGAAGGGGGAAATTGCGGTGTTACAGCAGCAAGTGTAAAGCCCATTAAGAGAGATATCACATCTAGAAATAACGTGTAACATAGACAAATTCAACAGGGGAGAAAATGTACATTATATACAGTATGGACGGATAAGACCGATTGCACTCATTGTTAATTATCCAGTATAGGAGATAGGCTCCAGTTTTACAGGAGCCTATCTCAGTGCTCATTTGGCAAAAGGGCGGGGAAACACCCTGGACAGGTTAGCAGTCTTTCACGGGGCAGAGCAGTCATGGGATCAACGTCTTAGTCAAGGATCCTTTAAGATGCTTCTCTGCAGGTTCTGGAATCAAACCTTCAGATTGCCAGGTGACTACTCTACCAGCTGAGCAATGCCACCCTTTGTAAAAATACAATGAACAAATAAAGTACCTTTCCTTTCCTTTTGTGTAACACAAAAATATCAATTGTAATAATAATAGTGGACAGCATGGCTCAGTGGGTAGAGCGGTCGTCTGGCAATCGGAAGGTTGCAGGTTCGAGCCCCGCACCTGCAGAAAAGCGTGTCGAAGTGTCCTTGAGCAAGACACTGTTCTCCTAATTGATTTGTCCTGTGATGGACTGCCGACCCTTCAAGGGTGTATCCCTGCCTCTAGCCCAATCAGAACTAAGATACGCTCCAGATCCCCTGGGACCCGATTTGGAATAAGCGGTTGATAATGGATGTATGGCTATTATAATAGTTCCCTTATCAGTTCCACAAGGGGAATGCATAATTCTCTGCATTTTAACCCATCCTATTGTATAGGAGCAGTGAGCTGCCACCACAAGGCACTCGGAGAACAGTTAGGGGTTCAGTGTCTTGCTCGAGGACACCTCAACATGTTTTCCACAGGACCGGTGCTCAAACCTGCAACCTTCCCATCACAAGACGACCACTCTACCCACTGACCTATGCCGTCCCCTTGGCTTCTACACTACAAGTCCCATGTTAGAAACATCTGGAATGGATGAGCAACCAAGTATATACCAGGTCTATCTCTAGGTCCTTAACAGATTTGGAGCTCTACGTGGTCAAAGGCCCTCATCAGTGAAGTCAAATATCATGATTAAACTTCAGTGGTGTTGGAAAGTTTGTTAACCCCTTTGGAATATAGTTCTGCATAACTTTGACCCGTGTTGTGGTCAGAGCTTCATGTATGTCCTGAAAATAGATAAAGAGAACCCCCCAAAAAATCCTTATTTACTCATTGAGCAAAAATCATTCAACATCACGTCTTTTTTGGACTTCAGTAATTGGTTTTGACCCCCTTGGCCAGTGATAACCTCAGCTAAATGTCGGTTAGGAGGATTTTATGACCGGTCCATCCACAGAACATTCTTCCGATAGCTTTCTGGCTCATCAACATTGTCTTCAGCAAACTTTAGATGGGTAGCGATGTTTTTTTTCGTGAACAGTAGTGGCTTTCTTCATGCTATCCTGCCATGCATGCTACTTTCATCCAGTTTTCACCTGAGGGTGGACTCATGAACACCGGCCTTAGCCAATGCAAGGGAGGACTGTACTCCCTTAAAAATTACCCTGGAATTCTTCATGATTTCATGATAAAGAGGAAAAATTACTGAATCTTTTGAATGACAGCAGCTGAGCAGTTGTGGGCTCAGCAAGTACTTGGATGGGACACCTCCCGGGATATCTGAGTTGCAGCTGGAAGTTGTGTTAGTAGGCTAGTAACGGGCTGGTTCTATTTAAAGAAGAAGAAAAAAAGAAAAATCCCAGTGTGGTGACACTGGGATTTTTTGGCAGGGTCACTGCCATCCATCAAATGAGACCTTAAATAAACTGAGGTCTTGACTGACAGTGGTTGTTAAAGATCCCATGGCACTTATCAAAAAGAGTAGGGGATATCCTGGCACAATTCCCAACCTGGCTCTTTCCACCTGGCCACCTAGTCCTCCCCTTGTGTACTCCACTCAATGATCCCCCCCCAAGTTTCATATATGGTGAAAATTGAAGCGCAATGTGGTTGGCATGTATCCCCCAGGTAGGTGCTAACAATTGGTGGTGGTTGAGGTGAGCCCCCACCCCCCTTCAATATGAAGAGTTTGGGGTATCATGATAAAGCATTCTTTAAATGTTATCCATTATTATGATTGACTGTTCATCTGTGGTTGTAGCACTACAGTACTAAAGCAGCAGCAATACATCTATAGCAGATATTCAGTAGGGAATGCTGCTCTTAGAATACTCATTTTCTTTGTTATGCAATGTTTAGTACACAGAATGGCATTAAATACTGTGTATTTAGAGAGGATAAGACTCCCAATGTCTCCGTTCTCAGTTTAACATGTCACTTTTACGATAATTGACGGCAGCTGTTGAAAACAAATACAGAACTCATGGTGTCTTCCTGAAGGCCTTTTACTTTACTTTAATCAATTTTGAATACACACTCATCTGTGTTCAATATCTATGCTAACCATTCATTTAAGTTTAATTATGCTCAGCAAAACTCATTCACATCTCATAACTATTCTTATAAAGTGGGAAACAAGCCACAGCTGGCAGTGAAGCCTTATTCTATATGTACTTTTATTCTCAATCCCAAAATGAGCCATATTCAAATAGGGCGGCATAGCTCAGTACATGGAACGGTGATCTGGTGATCTGCAGGTTCAATCTCCGTTCCTGCAAAAAGTATAACGAGTTGTCCTTGAGCAAGACATTGAACTCTAACTGCTCCCCGAACACCACATGGGGGCTGCTCACTACTCCTATGGAATAGGATGGGTTAAATGCAGATAATTGCATATTTTCCCTTTGTGGGACTGGGGATAAAGGAAAACATGTTTATGATTTTTATTTTTTGAATTGTTATGACCTCAACTAAATCCTTATATTTTAGTGCTTTCAGTTTGATATAGAGTGGCTGTGTAGATTCTTTGAACGTGGTTTTGTTTACATTTGTTATGGCTCTTTATTGAAGAATGAAGATTGGATCTGTGCTTTTGTATGTGTTCCCTCAGACTTCTACACAGTATGTGATGTATGGAAGTATGAAGGAATAGTACAAAGTGTTTAGTGATGGCTGATGTAGGGGATCTTTGACTTTATATGATATTCCAGTTGACTTTGATATGCTTACTTTAATGTACTTTATATTTAGCTTCCGACATCATTATTTGTCCATTATCCATTCACCCCTTGTCAACCACTAATCTGATGTTGTGTTGCGGAGCCATGCTGGTGCCCATCCCAGCTCCCATTGGGCGAAGCTAAGGAAACACCCTGGACAGGTTGCCACTCCATCATAGGGCTCAATTGTTCATTATTACTCCAAGAAATTTGATTCCCGGTAGTCTTTTGATTTCTAAATCATTTATCATGAGAATCGCGTTTGAGTATGTTGACCCATTCCAAAATATTATAAATGTTGTTTTCCTTAAATGTAGTGTTAGTCGGATTTAATCAAACCAACTATTGAGCTTCTTCTATTCATTTTCTAATGTATCCAAATGTTGTTCCATATTTTCCTCACAGCAAAGTAGGTTTGCGTTGTCTGCAAATAAAATTGGCTTTAGTGTTTTGGAAACCTCACAGATATTGTTAATGTACAAAATGAACAACTGTCCCAACACTGAGCTTCGAGGAACCCCACACTTAACCTTCATTAGTAATGATTTAAAATAATTATCTTGCATGTGTTGGTACCCATTCTTTAGGTAAAGCCAGGAAAGTGATACTCCTGTGATTCCATGTCTTTTACATTTTATTGTATCACCTGTATTAAAAACTTATTTTAAGAACACTACCACAGCAATTTCATTATTTTTATAGTAGATGTTATCCCCTCTACAAATCCAATGAGTGCAAATGATACAGTCCTATTAGTTTTAAATCCATATTTTTGTTCACACGGTACATTATTTTCTATAATAAACTCATCTAACCATGGATATAATATCTTCTCCAGTCACATAAACAGTGAATTAGTTCATCTGGACGCAAATTTTTATTTATGTTATATTACATTATTGAGAGAAACGTTTCATCACTCACACAAGCAAGATCTTCAGTCTGGACTGACTGTACTCTTGACCCTAATTCCTCATTTGGGGGGATACCACAAAGGCTGTCTATAGGTTTCATTTCTCACAGCTTCCAATCTATTCCTGTTTTATCAAGATTAATCCAACAAGACTCCCCTCCCGTCTTTTCTTTCACTATGTCCTCATGTTCTGCATAGTGGTCCTCATGTTCTGCATAGTGGCCCTCATCTGCCTTCCTTTCCAGATTTCAACATTCAGATTTTACGGTCTGTCACCTTCAAGGAAACTGAAGGTTGGGCGTCATTGGACCTTCCAGCAGGACAAGGATCCCAAGCATACCTCAAAGTCCACTAAGGCTTGGTTTCAGAAGAAGTCCTGGAAGATACTAGAGTGTCCATCACAGTCACCTGACTTGAACCCCATTGAAAATCTTTGGTGGGATTTGAAAAAGGCGGTTGCAGCACACAAACCCAAGAGTATTAGTGAGCTGGAGGCCTTTGTCCATGAGGAATGGGTTAAGATTCCTCAGGAACACTACCAGAAGTTGGTGTCTGGCTATGCATCACGTGTGCAGCAGGTCATAACAGCAAAAGGGTGATCTACCAAGTACTAAAGATGTCTGTCAAGGGGGGAGTTGAATAGTTTTGAAGCACCTTATTTGGAGCAACCGCCTGTGATATTAGTTGTGTTGAGCTTTTAAAAATGTCCTCGTTTGATTTGTTTCTTGTAAACAGCTGCTAGTTTGTATATTTGACTAATAAACCTGATTTGCAGTGGGGATTGAATAATTTTGATTGCAACTGTATTATCACTGTAGTCCAAAAGTACCTCCTGATCAGACTGGCTTTCTGGAGGTTTAGTTCAAACAGCTCGTTGTTCATATTCAAAGAACCTATCAAAGCTAATCAAGAATTCAGAAGTTTCACGTACCCCCAGGTTGTTCCTGCCTGCATTGGTTAACCCGTTACTGGTTGTATTTCAGATATTTTTGACATGAGTTGATTGCCATTGGGTTAAAAAAGGATATCTACTGCGAATAATCAACTACTCAACTCCTTGTTGGAAGTAGTTGACTACTAAAATGCAGCAGGTTTGAAGGCCCTATTGTGTAACTGTTGGGTTTGATGTGACTCTTGGTAACAGTCACAATATATGTACATACCTAAGTAATTAAATGACTCCAATAAACACCACCAAGCTGCTTGAAGGATCAGAAGCTATTTTTATTTTGCTTCTGTTTAATTTCCTGAGTGTCTGTCGGCAGGTATAATCTGTCTTTGTTGTGGTTATTCTAGGCATGTAAAAGTTGATTAAATTGAAAAGATATTCTAACCCTGGAATTTGTCAGAATATCTCCTGTATCTGTAACCATAGTGGAGGAAAAGGTGGCAAAACTAACAACTGGCAGCTTCACAATAAGATGAATGGTTTAACTGGATAAGAAGTATCCAGTTAAACCATTCACCTTTTTTGTGATTTTCTTACCTGGATTATTTAGCATGACTCAGGACAATTGGCAGCCTGTTGGAACGTAGTAAATTATCACTGGGGCACATGCCCAAGTAAATGGGTTCTGGTGGTGCCAATGGTCTATCGCTTGTGTAAAAAGGTGTATGAGAGCAACAAGCAGCCAGATGAGTATAGGAGGATGTGCTCACTAAATGTACATCTATTCATTTGACAGTTTTATCCGTAGCAATGTGCAAGAGTCAGCAATCAGCAGATAAATTTGAGTGTTTCCCAGTGGTATTATAGCGTGCTAAATCATAATTATATCATAGGCAAGAGTGCACATCATTTATAGTGCATTCAGTTTAATTGTGCCTTAAATCATCAAGATGCAATGAACAGGTGAATTAAAATACAAAGTAGATTTACATTGCCACATATCAGTAGGAGCCTTGTCATCTTCATAAGTGTATTATAATGTCAAGTGCAGGTGGAAGAGGAGCAAAATCATAGAGACCAAAAGTAATGGTTTATATGTAATGGGATAATAGCAATGAAGAAGTCAATTTTTACATGTCATAATTAGTCCCCGCATCGTGGGGATGGAGACTGACCTAGATGGAGCATGGGGGATTGAAGTTGGCTGCCCTTCCTGATGCCCCACGATGGATCAAACCCGTGATCTCTGGCTGAACATTTCCTGAATGTGTGCTCCACCCCTGAGCTACCGTGGGCTCATCAACAACAACAACATAATAATAATAACAATAATGGTAATAACAGACACCAATGACATTATATAATTATTAGCTGATATTAGCTGAAAAGTACCACTAGACAGTTAAGTTTGTGGATCTCGCTTTGAGACCATGTAGACATGAAGGTAGGCCTACGATTGGAAAATATCGAGACTTTCTTGAGAGACATGAGCAAGTTAATAGCACTGGTGGAGACGAAGATTTGTTCCCACATTTTGAGGCCAAATGATCAAAAAAAGTCTGGTGCTTGAGCTTGTCACTTTTGTGGCAGGCACAGAAAGCAGCTTATCAGAGGTAAAATGAAGAGGGTAAGCGGTAGAGTATGTATTGATATTTGTCGGCAGGTAAGTCTGAGTAGTTCCTGAACTGGCGAGAAGGCCATAAGCAAAACTAGGACATTTTTGCACATTGGGGTGAAGGGTAACAGTAGAGAGCCAGTATAAGGACACAAAGATAGGGGTGATGTGTACTTTGATGAAGGCTGAATGACATATTCGCAACATAGTTCTGGATTTCCTTTAGCAGTTGAATTGTAGACTCATAAGCTCCAGATCAACCTATGGTTACCAGTGGTTTCCTAAACCTTTTCCATTCTATTCTGGATAGTTCTTACTTACTCTACACTATACTGCAGTACCTGAAAATGTATCCTCTCCAATTAGAGTACTGATATCCTGCTGATGTTGGTGTGAAACCTGCCACTAGAGTTCATTCCATTGATAACAACAAGTGTGGTCAATGCAGGGCACCTACACTCCTCCAGTCAAGCACCTTTCCCTTCCACGGTGGATCTCGAGTCCCATCACTGATGTCACCCACTTCAATCAACACGTAAAGGCCTACAGTTTCTTTAACCCCCCACCCACCCAACCTAACTGCCCGTCTTATGGTCACACCTACATTCCAAGGTGTAAAGCTATGTTTTCCACTTGTGTGTCATATCACCACACCACTCTTGCACACTCTCAGAATATTTCAATATATGATGCTGTAGCTTGCTTATGCTCATCTTACATATCAGCTATGGACACTACAGTCATGAGTTGCCAAACCCTGACAGTCCCAAAGGGGTCTATTTCGTCCAGCCAGCTATCTTCCCAAGCCATGACAAGATCTTGACTTGTTTTTCACCCTGAATTTGTCTCTTAATTCCTGAATAATATTGATTTTGTCTCTGACCACCACCCTTATAAACTATACAGCTGCATGCCACACAACCAGTCTTTTGTTGTACACCATACAACTGTATTGTTTATGAGGGTAGGGATGCTTGCAGTCAGCTCAGACTGAGGATGTCAGCAGTTTGAGTGATGAAACGTTTCTGAATAAATTTCTGATCCGGTTGAACCCATTGACCTTTTCTGTGACCTGCTAAATATCTTGGCATCATCTTTGACCAGTCTTGATCACCATGTTAGTAAACGTATCCAATCCCATGTTCTTCAGTTAAGAAATATTCCATCTAGATTACTGCTAACCCCTCTGTTCTTGCTCCAATCAACTTGCTTTAAATGATTTACCATTGGTTCAAAATGCAGCTGCTAGATTTTTAACTAGAACTGGCCGTAGCCCCCACATTACACCTGTTCTTGCATCTCTCAATTTGCTTCCCGTAAAATTCAGATTAACCATACAAGACCTTGTTGATTATTTTTAAATCCATCCATCCATCCATTGTCAACCGCTTATCCGAAATCGGGTCAAGGGGGAACTGGAGCCTATCTCCGTTCTCATTGGGCGAGAGGCAGGGTACACCCTGTATATGTCGCCAGTCTATCACAGGGCAGAGCAGTTAGGGGAACAGTGTCTTGCTCAAGGACACCTCGACACGCTTCTCTGCAGGACCGGGGATCGAACCTGCAACCTTCCGATTGCCAGGCGACCGCTCTACCCACTGAGCCATGCCGCCCCTTATTTTTAAATGCATCACATAATTTTGCCCCCCCCCGATCACATTAATATTGCCCTCACTTATTATTTGACTTCCTGAGCACTCCAATCCTCAAACCTTGGTCTTTTATTCATCCCCCATTTCAACTGCAAAATAAAAGGTAACTGCACCTTTGCAGTTTTAGCCCCAAATTTCTGGAATAATCTCCCCAGATCCAATATCCTTAGAATGTTCTAAGCAGATTCTAAAAGCTCATCTTTTTATGGAAGCCTTTTTATAGACCTGAATTAATTGGTTTTAAGCTTGGTCTGTTTCTTTCTGTATCATGCTTAATTTGAATTTCATTTAAGTAATCTACTTACTCCTATTTTTCAATATTGTGTGAAAAGCACATGTAACTGTGTTTTAAGTACCATATTAAAAAACGTTAAGTAACTTTTTTCAAAGCCAAATAAAAGAAAAACAGCACATAGCCAATAAATGTCAGTGCAAACCCAACAAGACTGCAAACAATGAACAATGCAAGATTAAGACACTGTTCATAATAGTAACACAATAATGTAAATAAACAAACAGAGACACGGGGAGACATCTGATCTCAAGGATCCCATGATCAAGTGAATTTTGTGCAATGGGAAGTTTTCATGTAATCCAGAAATGAAAGGAAGAAAAGGAATGGAAAGCCACTTTATTTGGTCATTGTATTCTTACAATGAAATTTGTCCTCTGTATTAAACCCATGCTATTGTATTGGAGCAGTGGGCAGTGCCCAGGGGGCAGTTAGAGGTTCAGCGTCCTGCTCAAGGAACTTCAACACACTTTCTGAAGGAGCCTGGAATCAAACCAGCGACCTGCGACCTGAAAATGCTTACGATTAGCTCAGAGTGGAGATGTCATCTGTTTGAATGACTAAACGTTTCTGAATAAACTTCTGATCCAGTTGAATTGATTAGCCGTTTTTGTCCAGCGACCTTCTAAATACCAGATGACCCATCGTACCTCCTGAGTCATGCCCTATAACCATTCCTCAATCCCCTGTTAATAGCACACATTACCGTCCAAACTCCAGTCAATGGCCAATTTGCACATGAAACTATCATTGATTTAAATTGATATGCAACTATGCTATTCGTAGAGTTGGGGATACCTGCAGTCAGTTGAGACAGAATAAGTCACTTTGATGAGTGAGGAAACATTTAATCATTATCCAGATGAAATTACTCTACTTCAAGCACGACCCTTATCTAGATTATTAAACTGCATAAAGACAATGATCTCTCTTTTCCTTTCCATAAATGCCCAGTTAATAACATTGTTGTTCAGCTGGTTGACAATATTTCCACATCCTGGCCAATGGCTTTGCTTGTATCTTTCAATTCTGCCCAGTGCTGTAACATGTGCCCTGCTACCCTCATGTTTAATACAAAATTGGGAAAACGTATTCTAGTCACAGTGAGAATATGGAAACTCCACGTATAGAAAGGAACTGAGATAATCTGGGATTTGAACCCAGGACCCTCTTGCTGTGAGGCAACAGCATTAACCACATTAACCACAGCATAGGCCACCTTGCTGATTGTTTGGTAATGCTTTAAAAAAAATCTGCAGTAGTAGTAGTTATCTGTTCCTCTGTAATGGCACAAGCCTTACACTTGCTTGCAATCTGGTATTTGTGAAATGCACTGCCATTCCAAAAATTGGACATTTCAAGAAGCAAAATACAAATTTATTTTATTTCTATTGGTCACATATTCAGATGATAGAAACATTATTCATTGACTTATACTTGATAGATAATCTAACAAAAAAAACAAAGCCCTCTTATTGGATGAACCTGAATGCCAAGTGGGTGGGCTCAGATCTACCTATGCCCACCTACAGTTATGTCTCCAGTCTGCATGATTGGCATGAATGCACAGCGTGCTACCCTAGAGAACTGCTCATCAGGACAACTTCGCACTTGACTGTGGTTTCTTTTCAGTTTTTGAGAAGCAAGACATCGTCAAGGTCTCAGTCAGTGAAAGGGGAGAAAACAGAGAATGGAGATATGTCCTGAGCACTATAACTATACTAGCATTGTCTTCAGTGGTATCTAGGATTCAGGTAGAATAAGACACCACACAATGCTTGATGCACACGTAACCAAGTTGCCAGAGTACTTTAATAAATAGCTAAACATGCTTTAACCTACGTTTCTTCAATTAGATAAAAATCATCACAATAACCAAGGCACTGAATAGCTTGTACTAGCAGACGACAATTTTGAGGAAGTTTATAGGTAAAGACAAAAAATGTAGGATTCACTGATAATGGATAAGGCCTTTGTTCTCTCAACTTGTGCCATAATATCTCTACTGCTTGGAGCCTGGCCCTGTCTCTCCCTATCCTAAGCACTTGAAAAGACCCCCCCCCCCCACATATCCATGGGGTGCTGATCAAGCTGGTTTAGTGACAAAAGAAAAAAAGTCTCGTGCTGAGGATAAGGTAGAGCACAGAGTAGCTGTTCATATCAGGAGCAAAAAAAATCTCATATACTATGAAATGTGAGGCAGTACAGTTACAAGTTAATATGAAATCAAGTCGTTTGCCTGCCTTATGTGTAGTTGAGATATCAAGAAGAGAGGGTAAAGGAAGCCAGGAGGGGATGGCAAGTGTGAGGCTTATATGCTGCCACGGTGGAAGTTAAAAACACTGAAGGAGAGTAATCGTGTATCATCCTCAGGCAGTTGACAAAACAACATGTCAAAGTCCTGAACCAAGTTTTAAAGTCGACCTGGGGGTCTTTAGAGAACCAAGAGTATGAGCTCCGCTGGTTGAGTAGGAGAAAGCTTGATATTTATGAGAGGTTAGAGTAGAGGGGGGGTAAGGAAATGGGAGCATATTTCCAGGAGGGTGGAATGAATAAGCCAGTGCCACCCTCTTGACTAAAAAAGCATGGGGAATGAGAGAAGCCAGGGGAGCATGCTACTGGAGTTGCAGTGTTTTCAGGATGCATCCATGTCCCCATTAAAACTAGGATGTTCAGAGCAGCTTTTGAGGCACAAACTAAATGGGGTCTGTTTTATTTAATGTGGACTGGTCCTTCAGGAGACCAGAAGAGAGGAGGTTACAGTTGTAGGTTTCTGCATTTTGCACAAATTATTAGCAGTGGTTTTCCTAGATTTTCTCAGGCTGAGTGGCAGACTCCCCAAAGCTAACGGTCCTATCATGGATGAGAAGGAGTATAAAATACATCAATGTACCATTTGCAAAAGTTCTTGCAACATTCCAAACAACGTTTGTATCAAATGTCAGTTGAAGTTAAATCGGTCTCAAAAATTAGAATTTGAGAAAAATTAACCGACCTTAATATTAACAAAATATTATGGTACATACACTTGGCATAAACAACATTAATATCTTCCTATTTATTATATGCAGCAAATAATGTTGATGAGATGCAATGTTGTCATTGCTATGAGAGTTCATTTTTTTATATGCTCACAAAATATCATACAACTTGTGGCCAGTAAAAAATGAGCCTCTATTTAAAAATGCAAAAAAAGAGTTCCCATTAGTGTGTAGCCTTGAGATACCGCAGGGCTCGGGAGATAGAGTGGGCCGTCTAGTAATAGTAAGGTTGCTGGTTCAATCCCCAGCTCCTTCAGAAAGCGTGTTGAACTATCCTTGAGCAAGATATTGAACCCCTACTGCCCATCACTCCTATAAAATGGGATGGGTTGAGTGCAGAGGAAACATTTCATTGAAGGAATACAATTATGACATAAAATACAGTGATTTCCAGTCGCTTTATTTACCATGACTAAATCACTCCTCAACCAAGTTATAATGAAGCAGTTGCATTGGGTTTAATCGAAAAAGAGGTGATCTTGATACTGATTGAGTCATTATACAATTAAGCTAAGTCTATGCTTTTAAGCGCTCTTAGCAGGTACGTATACTGCTCAGCAGTATATGTACTAATAACTCAATCACTTTCAATAATTTTATGTCTTTTATTCAAAATGACCATTAAACAAGTGTGCAGCCAAGCATACTGTGGTGCCTCATCACCACTGGACCCAAATTGTATGATAACTAGAATGGATGTTTAGAAAAAGATCAAAATTAAATGTAAAACAGCTTAGTAAATGGTAGATGAAACTACGCTTAACACAAACACAAGGTTACCTAAATGGGGGGTGGTATAGCTCAATGGGTCGAGTGGTAATCTGGTGATAGGAAGGATGCAGATTCGATCCCTGGTCCTGCAGAAAGCATTCCGCGGTATCCTTTAGCAAGACACCGAACTCCTAACTTTTCCCTTGGTGGCTGCTCACTGCGCCTTTACAATAGTATGGGTTTAATTTAGAGAATTACAAAATTCACCTTGGGATATGAAACCGTTAGGGGAATCTACCAAAAAAACAACACCATTTCTTCTATTCACATCATCCATCCATCCATTCATTGTCAACCGCTTATCCGAAATCGGGTCGCTGGGGAAATGGATCCTATCTCAGTTCTCATTGGGCGAAAGTGGGGATACACCCTGTATAGGTTGCCAATCTGTCTATAACAGGGCAGAGCAGTTAGGGGAACATGGTCTTGCTCAAGGACAACTCGACACGCTTCTCTGCAGCAGGGGGGATCAAACTCACAACCTACAGATTGGCAGACGATCACTCTACCTGCTGAGCCGTGCCCCCCCCCCCC
>OMLC01096271.1:0-17098 GCA_900302585.1 Regalecus glesne | reverse complement strand
AGTGTGTGTGGGGGGGGTAATTTTCATTCATCAAGCCCAAATGCTATGACTTTCTGCTTGTATAGAGTTGCTTTGAAGAAACATAATGATATACATTCAATCGACTCTATTGTAAATATGATGTAAGTTTAACTGCTATTAACTATGACTTTGGGTGGGTCTCAACGGTGGAAAAGGGCACTGGTATGATTCAGAACAATGCTGGTCAACTCCAGTCTCCAGGACTCTCAGTGCTGCTGGTATTTTGCTCTGCCTATTGGATCATTATGTTCATCTGTTTTGATGGAGGGGATATGTGAAATCTCCTTATTGGACAGCTGAAACACTTGGCAGAACATAACACCAATCTTGGAGGGGGTCAAGGGTTTGTGTATCTGATATTGCCTTGTGGGTGTTTCTATCATATGATAGAACAACAAAACCATATATTCCAGCATATTGTCCAAGTGTGATGGGGAGTTGGGAGGAGGGTGTTGACATTCAAAATTTAAGCATTCTGGTGCTACTTTAGCATATGGATTTCTAAAAAGACATAATTGGAGAAGTTTAAGAAAATTAACCAAAAGTTTATGAGGTGTTTTATGGGGCCCTTGGCAGCTTGGGCCGAAGGCATTTGCTGACCTTTGCCTAGTGGTAAAATCTGTTTCATGACACAATGTTGCACTACGGCCATCAATGCAAATGACCAATCACATTGTTTTGCTTTCATGCCTTTGCAACCTCGGATGTTGGGAGGTGGGGAGGAGGCCGTTGTGGGTTAGGTTAAGGTTCGCCATCAGTGGGTGTGTGTGGAGGTGTCGGGGAGGGGGGGGTGGCAAGGACCAGAATTGAAATCCTCTGATTTATTTAGCTGTATTTTCTTGAACCCAACACAAATCTTTCTCTAGGATGAACATTTTAGCATGTGCCATTTGTTGTTTGTTTTGCCTTTCCAAGAGTTAAATAGCCAAGCTTATTATCTCTTTTGGAAAAAAGCTATAGTACATCACCTGCCATCAAGGCTCCCTGCCACCTGTTTAATTTGTAAACACTAGTGTTTTTCATACGATAACATTTATTTCCATTCACATATGATTGATACATATATCAATTTGAGACTCAAGTTTATGTGATGGAATCTGCCTCTTAGAAGGCATCATGAGGTGGTTTTAGTCCTCTGTGTCTTTGTGTACGTGAGAAAAAATAAATTAAATGTAAATTAGTGCTTTCCCACCTCTGGTGGAGGTGTAACATTCTTTGCATTCTGCGCTCTTCAAATTACATTTGATCTCTAAGGCTGCAGTTTAATGAAAGATCAAGCCACTTTCATTATCTATTTCCAGAAAGCGCGTGAAGATGTGAACGGCTCACTGCCCATTACAGCCATATAAAAATGTTTGGGATGGTATAAAGGCATATAAAAAGGTTTGGAATAAGAATACTTTATAGGTCTTTTCTCATTCTTAGCAATAATGATATTCTAATTTCCCTAAGTACACTGTTATGCTAACTTCTTTCCACTCCATCAAGTTCAATTTGCTATTTATCTCCAGTGTATGGATTGGTTTTGTGTTTTTTGGCTAACAGGAAAATATGGCAGTGAAGTGTAAACCAATGCCCTAGACACTGGAATATGACATCTAATTCAAGGCAAGGGAAAGAAAACAAAGAAATAGCTGTTGCACTGTGAATTGCCCCAGCATATGAATATTTAAAGTCTGATCAGGAGAGACCTCCATTAAGAAAGCTACTGAGCTGTAATCTCACGGCTGGTTATGGGAGGCAGGAATGGCTTACGTGTTGCTGTTTAGCTGACAAAATCAATCAGCTGCTTTGCGCTATGCACATACGTAAACAGACTTGCATGAGGATGACTGAATGCATGACTACACGCAGGTTTCTTACCGTAACAACCTGTCAGCACTTCACACGCATATTAACTATTAATTTAAGATCAACTTTGAAACTGCAACCGCCATACACACATACATAGAAGCACAAACCACCACTGCAGGGTTGTTTTTTTACCAACACTCATCATGGCATATGGGGCAGTGCAGTCTAAAGCCTTGGACCTGTCTATAACTCCTTCTCAATCCCAGGGGCTCTGCAGCAAATTAAAGTGTGCAATTGATGAATTATGACATACATCCTACGCAGGTACTCCCCCTCTGCCTCAAATCAATTTAAGTGACTTTTCCCCCACAGTGAGGAAGGACTTTTTGTCAAATGACTTCATGACGAAAAAAACCAAGTATTAATTTTGTGGCCACCGCGAGCTGTTGTGAAGAATGATTGTAATATATGGTAATGTTAATATAGCCCCACTTCCACTACCACCATCATTATGTCTAATGCTAAAACTGCTGTAAGTCAGCCATTGGGATCTTTGCCATCTTTGTCATTTATTGGATCCGGTGCGGATTTTATATTTTTTTGCAGTCAAACACACACACACACACACACACACACACAGACAAGATTTATTACAGTAATTGGTAGAGTTCATCACTGGGTAGCTTAGTGGGTTTAAAGCCACTGCAGATAATTTTCTTTTAGTACTATTTTGTCATATTTGGGATTTTTTTAATCATGTAGTGGCGGTTATCTGCAAAGTAAATGTGCTGTGAAAAAAATCCAGTTTCCCCAGACGTTCTTGGGAGTGTAATCTTGATTTATAATAAATACATTTGGTCCAAAGAAACGACCAATCATATCCCTAGCTTTTTGTCAATCATATCCTATGCACATGCAGGGCAGTCTGATACTTTGGAAATGGCTAATTAAGTATATTCACTAGTGTGTTCCTTTTTAAGTAATATGGCAATTCACAAAAGGAACATTGGGGTTAACTAGGAGATTTGCTGAGAATATTTTTTTTTCATGCAGAGATTAACAACTGCAATATGTTTTACTGTGTTCATAATTTTAAAGGAGTTTTGGTTGGAGGTCATCTCTCTCAAGGTCTTTTGAAAATGGCAATCTTTTAAAATGTTTAACCTATAAGTCAAACTGCTTCAAAACATTTTATCACAGACGATGCAAATTTTGCCAGTTCATGCACGCTCATGATACTGTACTCGACCAAGGGGAAGGAGAAATTATAGCAAGATGGGGAGATTGACTTTTTTATTTGGAGGAGGTATCTATCAAAATTATTCACTTCTCCAGAGTTAATCACAGCATTCTTTAAAAACAATAATGCACTGATTTCAGCATAATTCTACATTTTGTCATTGGGAATGGCTAATGGTAATTTTTTGGGGAACATTTCATCGCAGAAATTCCATGAACAAGATAGTTAAAATGAAAACTTCAAGTTCTTATATGTTTTTGGCCTTGATACTAAGGAGTATAGTGTTGTGCTTTTGGGTTATTGTTTTTTCCTGTCTTGGCCTCCATAGTTTTTTTTCGTTGTTTTTTTTCTTGTCATTTCAACGGTAAAAACACTCTGACAGGCTTAAAATCCTACAAAATGTTCTGATCTCTTAGGTAAACAGGTGATTCAATCTTGATTTAAAAAATATTATCTTACATCTTAACTTAAACCTTAGTGCACTGGAAGACTGCTTTTGAGGGAGGAAGATGGGCCAATTGAGATGAAGAAATCAATTATTGTGTTGTATTCAATGGTCTTCTTTCTAATTCACCAAATGAGTTTCAATTTCAATTCGGTACATTTATATAAAATAGAAACTATTGGTTTGACATTGCATCTTACAATGAATTTGTTCTCTGCATTTAACACCAGTTCTTCTTTCCATTGGTCTGGTCAGGGGCGCAGGCAGAAGCGTTAACCTCAACATGCATGTCTTTCGATGATGGGAGAAAACCAGACCACCTGGAGGAAGTCCATCTAGACATGGGGAGAACATGCAAACTCCACACAATAAGGACCTGGGAGGGCCTGGGATTCATCTACCACATGTGAGTAATTAAAACTTTCCTGCAAAATGTGAGAGTTTCATGCAATATTTGCCGGTTGCATCAAAGCTACTTATTCAAAACAACACACAACCCCAACTGTAAAGTTTAGTATAAACTTAACCCCTAGCCCATAAATAACCCTTTTCCTTATGGGCATCTAAAATGTCCCCATAAGTTAGGTGTTTCAGGACTTTGCTATTCTTAAGAGGACATCAGTTATCCAGGAATGTCGATAAATGGACACGCACACATAACCCCAGCCATAAACTTCTGCATAAACCTAACTCCAAGCCCTGAAATAACCCTTTTTCCCGTGGGCAACCAAAAAAAAGTCTCTATAAGGTAGGTGTCTCAGGAATTTACTATCCTCATAAGAGGAGTTCAGTTCCTCAGGGATGTAGACAAACAAATACCAAATACACATAAACACATAGTCACAGGAACTAGTGAAACATAAATGATAAGTTTTCTGAAAGTTTACACAACCCAGTAATTGGCTATAACATAAATCAAATGGGTATTATTTTGACAAGTGTAGCTGAGCAACAAAATTTTTTTAATTGGCAAATAGTAGAGGACACCTTGACTTTGCATCTCCATATACTTTTACCTCTGCTTTCTATCAGACTGTATCCACTGTTTACATTTTTATGGAGGTGATACTATGACTTTTGTTAATTTTCGATTTTGTCCGATGGCATCAGATCAACTCAGGGACCTGAACAACAGGTCAAGGTGGTGGCAGAAATTACGCTATAAGATGTGTGTAGAAAATTCTCAAGTGATTTATTTTTTATGTTTTTATTTTTTAACTCTTGCCCAGAAATGTATTCATCTGACCAGTGCTGACCACGATAGAACTTTGTGCAAAGTTCCAGCACTATATAGTCAATCTTGTCAGATGACGTTTCTGCTGGAAAATATAGATTTCTTTTTTATCCTATACATACACCCTTGTCAGTAAGTGGGGAATCAAAGCAAGCATCAGATTGCTTGAGATATGTATCAGCATATCTGATGCATATTTGAAAGGTATTTGATGGCATTGGACATGATGTTTGATAAGTGAGAGAAGCAGAAGGTAATGAGACTAGACTGTATGTGTTGACCAGTGGTTGAGGGTGGTATTGCAACCCAGAGAAATTGAAAACAAAGAACTGGAGCAGGTTCTGTTTACACTAGGAGTATTACCACAGTCTAAATGATTTACTGCAAGAATGTCAAACCAGCTTGAAATACTTATGTTGCATAGTAAGACAGCAAGCTCCACATTCCCTCTGATCAAGTGGTTAAAAATACCACTCAATGGGGGCAGTTCAGTCACCAGCTGCTGTCAAGAGATATTAAAAAAAAAAATTTTCTAAGTCTGAAAAAAACTATACACTAAAAAAAAACTTCCTTTGCTTTTCTTTGGTGGGGTTTAATATCGGTTGTTAAGCGGAAATCTCCAGTTGATACTTCTGAGCCAATGCTTGATATCCTGAAACTCTAATATGTGCCATGTAAGCTACTTGTTTCAGATGGATGAATTTTAACAAGTCATTTAGTCCTGTCAGGGTCTTGAAATTATATTTTTCCTTCAGCCAAGCATGGGCTTGCTTGGAGAATATTTAACAATTGGTTTATTTAAAGAAAAAATACTGATCAACTTCATGAGCATGTATCGCGTTATTTGATTGAAAAACCTCAAAACATTCAGCTAGATGCACAACATAAACTAAATGTGCCAGGGGCAAAAATATGTCAAAGACCTTTATACAGTTCTCTGTCAAGGGCCAATCTATATGCTGATTATCTCACCCATGTCCTCATGAAGGCCGAGTGAGCTTTACTTGACTTTAAACCTTACACTCCAAAAAGGTCCCTCAAGTTTCTTCTGCACTTTTATCCTTGCTTTGGCTTTTATAGATAATCTTGATGGCTTTTCACTCAAGCGGCTGGGTTGCATCACCAGACAGCCAACATTTGTGCTTCATTTACGCAATTCTCATCTATTCACTCATGTCTTCTTGAGTGCAAGTGCTGCTTTTGCAAACTGGCTAATAAACCTTTAACTGAATAAGACAAAAATTCTGGGGCTCTTTCACAACAGAAATTGATTCATCTTTTTTCTAATCCATCATGCTTTTAAAGCTTAACATTTTTACCTTCTGAATTCCATCCATTGTCAACTGTTTGTCCGAAGTCGGGTTGCAAGGTCGGGTCTCCATCCATCCATTGTCAACCACTTATTCAGTGTTGGGTCGTGAAGATGGTCGGGTCTGTGAGTGTATATGTATTCTGATTTGGGCGGAAATTGTGAGTGGTGTATCTATGCTGTCACCAGATACTGGAGACATCTCCACAGACACTTTCTCGGAAGCCATGTGATTAGATGAAGATACATAAATCTTTTGAATGGCAGCCTTCCTACCTTGTTTTAGTCCTAAACTGAACCATTGTAACTATAGTTGCTGTAGGTATTGCATTAAAAACACTTTTGTGTGTGACTTGCATGACGTTTTCATATTGTGCTTTATGTATGCAATTAGCTGATCATTTAGATTGGCAGTCCTGACCGGTCATGTGGTCTCTGAGACACAATCGGACTGACACAACCGAACACAGACCCCAAAAAAGCTGTTTGCAAAGGGGAGAGAAAAGTGGGAAATTGGCTATCATACTAGATCTTTAAGGATTACTGTCCACACATGCATATGTGAAACGGTACATAATATGGCCAAATTTACAATGCGAAATGTTGTAAGAGCTGAGTGACACAGGTTGCCATGCGTCTGCTCCTTCCTTGGAAAGCCTTCAAGTCTAATGCAATACTGGCACCTTCCTCATTTCCTCCAAAGGACATCAGTACAACCCTGCACTGGTCCCTGAGAGATGCTTTGAAGTTTGTTTCAAAGGTACATCAAAGGCAGCCAGAGTGGAGACACATGGATGTCATATCTCGTTTAGCCACGCAGTGTTTTACAGATCAGCCATGAAATAGGCTGGAATATATTTAGGTTATCAACCTAATTATTGAAAGGGATATGGGGTAACAGCACCATCACCCTGCCTTTACACTGATGGCATCTAAGGTTTGGATTTAAATGTGGCCCTCTATAGTCTCCTGCATACAGTTGAAACTCTCACTACCAGAGCTAGGTGACTAAAAGTGTATGCAGCCTGGTTTGATGTAGAGACATGTGCTCTTAAGTGAGCCTGCAGGAGACTGGAACATAAATGGTGAAAATCAAATTTGAAGTTGTTTTTTTTTTCCTATGCTGACGTGACTTTTTATTTAAATACTAGCATGTTATATGTGCTTCGAAAGTATTGTATCTAGTTTAACCAGTATTAATAAAGATGATCATATATTTATCTTTAACACTGTAACTAAATTAACTAAAAAGCAGACATCTGTTTGCTGTTCACCATTCATGGCTCGTGGGTTTCTGGACTTTTTTCTGCCGTAAGTCTGATGAGATCATTAAAAAAAATTAGCTCTTCAACTCGAGCTTATCCTCTAGATCCTGGCTTAGAAAATTCATATCTATACAATTAGTCATTCGTAGTAGTCCCCATTATTAAGCTTTTGAGACTGTCTCTGACACTGGCTAAACTTGTCAGCTTCTGAACCAACTACTTTCCTACTTGACCCTATACCGGAACAACTTTTTAAAGATCTCTAGTCTTTCTTGTGACGTACAATGATAGATATTATTAATTTATCACTTATTACTAGTACTGTTCCTAGCAGTTTTAAGACAGCTGTGAGGAACTCTACTTAAGAAACGACAGCTCGACCTAGGGTTTCTTGAAAACTATCAACCAGCCTCTAATCATCCATTCTTTTCGAAAGTATTGGAGAGAGTTTTGTATCGACAGCTTTCGAGAAAACGACATTTACTTTTTCAATTGGCTTTCAGAAACTATCACTCCACTAAAAGTGCTCTAGCCAGAGTGGTAAATGATTTTCTTTTGGCTTTGGACTCTGATTCTACCTCTGTGCTTCTACTTTTTGGACCCCAGCGCCACCTTTGACACCATAGATCACTGTAATCTATTAGACAGAATACTTTATAATTTTGGTGTGTCTGGCTTGGCTCATTTTTGGCACAAGTCCTACTTGTATGCAAGAATATACTGTCTGTTATAGTAATATTTCATTGAAATTCTCTGATGTTGAATATAGTGTATTCCAGGGCTTGGGTCTTTGCTCCCTACTTTTCTCTTTATATTTCACCTCTTGGCAAAATTATACACAGTCTTGGAATAAGTTTAGATTGTTATACGGATGATACTCAGCTGCATGTATCTACAAAGGCTAATTATAATAATACAATGGTTGATTTAGAGACCTTCTTGGCTGTTGTCAGGAATTGGATGTCACAAAATTTCCTGCTTTTAAGTTCAACTAAATTGAAATGCTGGTTGTTGGCCCTGCTAGAAACGGACACCAGTCTGATCAGTAAGAATAATGCTCAACTGTGATATCAGTGTGGCAGCCAAGAATGTTGGCGTTACATTTGACTCTAAATTTAATCTAAATCAGCCTTTTTTCACTTGTATAACATAGCTAAAAAAAAAATTGTTCCTGTCTGACTGATACAGAGACACTATATATAGTTTTTCTATTGTTTCCTGTTGAGTCATTCTGAGACTGATATTGTCAATGACATACTCTGATGTACAAAAACCCGAGTTTATTTTTTAGGTTCATTAATAAAGCATTGAGAGGGGGCAGGAAATTACAATTAGGAACATCCTCCTATAGTATATAATCTATAGTATTTGTCAGATTCTTTATTGAAAATTATTTTGTTGAATTGAGTTTGAAATGAAGAGATTTGAATAATACATGCATATGTTTCATCCAGACATGATTACTGTAATTCTGTTTTCAGGTCTACCATATACTAGTTCTAAAAAGTCTTACTAAAAAGATTTAGGCATATGGCACCATGATAACTTGTCTCTAAATGTCAGTAACAAAAGAAATCATTGTTGACTTCAGAAGGATTAGCAGAAATTGCGTTCATATTTACGTTAATGTGTCATCTATCGAAATGATGGACCGTTTTAGGTTTCTCAGTTTACACGTCAGACACTCGCATGGTCTCCTGAAAACAGAACATAACAGTATCAACTCTGGATGAAACAAATGCTTGTGTTAATTTCTGCATCAGCTATGGACAGAAAAGCCTGAACTTCAGCTGTTATGAAAGTCTTAATATATACTCTTAGTACTTCTGATCCAGCTGAACAGATTCACCTCTTTTTGTGATTTCCCTACCTGGATTATTGAGCATGCATCAAGATATACTCTTAGTAATCTGTTTAATGAGTCTATCAGTGGAAAGGATGGGATCAAACATAACACCATGATTTTTGGTGCTCATGTTTTGATGCATCATGTTCATGATGCATCCATCTACACCTTACATTGTTGTGTTAGGTTATCATGTATTGTATACTGTAAATATATGTAAAAATTCACTGTATGTATAGAGTCTACATCTTTAGTGTTGTCTTTTTTAGGGGGGGTAGTGTGTGTGTGTTAAGTCAAAGAAAGCCAGAAAACAACATGTAATTGTACTCTAAAGCACTTGACAATATAGTGGAATTTCAACTCAAAACTACCTGTTGCCATCAGACAATCAGTCTGTTGAGTCCTTTAAATCCAAATTTAAGAACTCATCTTTTTGCCTTAACCTAAAATTAGTTGCCTTTAAGGTGAGCACTTCATGAACTATGATAAATAGCAGATTGGTTTCTGTCTCATTGAATTTACCAAGTACTCTTTTGCCATGCCCCAGGATGTGTTCGAACCAGCAACATCTGGCTCATCAGTTCCCAAAGCACGCAGTCTACCACTGAGCTACTGCAACCCCCTGCTGATGAGATTACTGTTCTCTCTCGCTCTTTCTTGCTCTCTTGCTCTCTCCCTGAATGATGGCTTCACCTGTATCTTCTTCTGTGTATGTGAATGGGGTTATGTGAGCTTTGTCCGTGCGCATGTCCTTCTCCCAAGTCTCCATGGTGACATTGGTTGCCATCGTGATGCTGCTTGCCAACCTCCTTGACACAGTCTCATAAATCCATATAATTTCTTTTAAATCCATATAATTTTGTTATTCCTGTTTCAATATTTTATCCTCTTTCTCCAATGTGCAAAGGTCTTTTCTTGTCTCTGGTCCCGTTTATGTGAATAGTCTGAAGTGAATCTACCCTGTAGGCACATGTACTCTGTCCACCTGCCAGGTGAACAGAGTACATGGTGGTCACGTGGCTCAGGTCGAAGGCTGTTCTAGTTTAAGGGCAGAGTTTTTCCTTTTCTTTTTTTTTTTTTACATCGCTCATGACATGTAAAGACGTGACATAACATGTCTCATGGACATGGTAACACAGACACTTATCATAGGGGCTAGACAACAGACGTACAAACGTCTGTTTCAAAAGACAGGAGAAATGGTATCAGTAGCCTTCGAAATCAGATGAAGCACAGGGTAGTGTTATATAAACACGCCAAATCTGGATTAGGTACCATGCATGGCAAATGAGATTAGGTCAGTGCTATAAATCTGTCAGATTCATCTTTAGATTGCTTTTACCTTTTGTGTGTGTGTGTGTGTGTGTCACAATTAGTCCCCATGTTGTGGTGGGGGACACAGACTGAGTGTGGGGGGGTTGAGGTTTGATGCCCTTCCTGATGTCCTGTGGTGGGTTCAAACCCACAACAGCTGGCTTGTCGGTTCGCGAACTGTGCACTCTACCGCTGAGCTACCATGGCTCTCTTAATCGCCCTTTGCATTAGATTAGAATTGAATTATTTGTCACTTGACCAAGGCTAGTGGATTTGTTCTGGATTTAACCCACCCAATTGTATTTGAGCAGTGAGCGCACTCGCCACATAGCACAAGTCAGGAGTTCAATGCTCAAGGGCACTTTGACATGCTTTCTCTTGGGTCTGGTGATTGAACCACCAATCCCTGATTATGAAATGACTGCTCTACCTCCTAGAATATGCTACCATTTTATCCCCTTTTACATAAATATTCTATGACATCTCAGTCAAGTGATGCAAAAATTAATCTGCAACCAGCACAAATTAACACCATGAACTCACATTTGAAATATGATACATATCAATGCTTTGAAAATAGATTTTTTTTAATCCTTTCTTTTCACATCAGTCTAGTGCAGGATTTAATTCCTCAAACCCATCAGACAGATGGGGGGTGGGGTGGGTGATGCTTGTCCCAGTTACTATGACCAGGATCTACCAGCTGTTGGCTCGTGAGTGTAGTGATTAGATTTCAGAAATAAGTATTTCACACATGAATATGTGCATAATCCAGCATTTATCACTTCCTCTGAGAGCTTCTTTCAAGAGGTCCTTTGGGTTGTAACGATAGGCTTAAAGGAAGATTATGAAAATTACTCTCTAGGTCACAAGAGCAGTGTGGGCACCCACCACTTCCATCTCGATGACTGTGCGGAGTGCACACCTTTGAAAATGCAAAAGGAACTCAATGAAACACCCCAGCATGCCCAGTAATTCCCAGAGAGTCACGTTCCCATTGTATACTTTAGTTGGATTTAACTCGGGGCTACTCTCGACAAAATGCCCTCTAATTATTTTGTCTTTTAATCTGAAATGAGAATACCCCACTGGGCTCCAAGGGAGGTCTGAGAGTGCAACAGCTAAAACCTTTTTTCCCAATTTCCCAGTACTCTGTAACCTAATCCTCAACTGAAAATAGTGAGAGAAAGAACATAGAGAATTGGATACTGAATCCAAAAAAAGTGTATCTAGGATGTAGGGGGTGAGCAGCGGGCTTAATTCAACTTGTTGCATCCCTAAAGCATGAAGTGATTTCAGAGGTTTGGTGGTTTTGTATGTGGTCTGCTTTGTTAATGAATGTACTATATACCTTAGCCGCTGGACCTAAAACAAGATTATTTGGTGTAGTCTCTGTCATCGACTCTTGGGCCTTGCTGAAAATGATATGAGCAGAATGTTCGCTGAATCATTCCAGTCGTCATAACTAGAATGCCGTAGAGCAGAAAGAGGGCCAGGACACACAAATACCTTGTCCTCTTTTCTCTAGTGGCTAACCTGGGGTCCTATTTATCCTCTGGAAACAGAGTTCACCTTGACATTTCTCGCTAAGGACACTCACAAAAGGTTCCAGACTTTTTATGGCTTCATTCTGTGTGTGTGTGTGTGTGTGTGTGTGTGTGTGTGTGTGTGTGTGGGGGGGGTGATAACAGTAATACAGAAAGTAAATGCTGGCAGGAAGTCTGTGCTCCTGATGCTCACCAATACAAACCAACAGCTCCTGGGGACTTTGTTTTTATCTCTTTGAGTTTGATATTCACTGGACTGGACATTGCAATCTCTTCTTTTGAACTAGCAACCGGTTCATTCATTGCTTACAAACGGCTAAAGTATGCACAATGGTTTACTCTTCTTTCTCATGGGCACGACCCATGATATGGACATTGTGCTTGCATTAATCATATATTGGCATCTTGCAGTGTAATCATTCAACCTATTGTAAATGTGTTTACGTGGTCTTAGCTACCATTTCGCTCCATCTCTTTATATTTGCGGAGCATTATTTGTACAAGAGTTATTTTAGCAATCTCGTAATTCTCCACAGTGTGGGAGGCTTGTACACGTCATCTGAGAAGCAGGAGATAACCACTATGCTCTGGATCTAGCCTTTGATTTCCTCTTCTCTGCTTTGCATTGATACCATCTGGCAGGAGTAGAGCAAGGCATATTCAGATATAAGAGAGGGAGAGACAGATAGAGGGGAGGGTAATGGTGGTGGTGGGGGGATCATGGAACACTTTGCTGTCTGATTAATCATGCTAATCAGTGATGAGGGGTTAGAGGTCCATTAACCTGTTCAGAAAGGCACAGATTGCCGCAGCTCCCGGGATGTAGACCCGATGGAGCACCAGCCACAGACAGACTGACTAACTCTGGAGAGATGCAGCCTGAAAAAGACTCGGGAAGAAAACACCTGTGCCAAATGAGGGGGACGATGCAAACCGATAAAATATCCATTAGGCGTACTTTTGCACAATACAGGACGCAAACTCCTAAAATGCACCTCTGAACGTGTGGGGGTTTAGTTTCTTTTTCTTCTCTGACCTTTTGTGTGCAAAGTAAACCAAAGCAACTTGAAGGATAATCTCCTTCTCAGTTAATATGTGGCTTAACATCTCAGAAAAGGCAGTTGGTGTGGTTGGTGAGTCTATTTAAGTCATAATGGGGTGTGAGATTGCAGAGCCAACCCACCGTGAAATCGGCTTTTAGTTTTTCTTTTGCCAGAGCCTTGCTTTCTCTGCTACAGGCATGGCCATTATACTCGGCAGTACCAATGTTTTGAATAAACTATCAGGATAATTATTGTCACAATGAATAAAACTGTTGGTGCTTTCCTCTGCATTTCACTCATCTTTACATCAATATTTTCCACCATGCATGTGTTAGGGTTCAAGGCAAGGTCCATTCAACTGGCAGATCCTCTACAAATTACATTTGGTGTCATAAAGGAAAAGAAAGCCACTTTATTTTATCATTACATTATTACTATGATACTACTATAAATTTGGCCTCTACTTTTTAACTTATCCGATCATACAGGAGCAGTGGATGGCTGAAGCACCCAGGGAGCAACAGTTAAAGGTTCAGTGTCTTGCTCAAGGACACTTCAACATGCATTTTGAAGGAGCTGGGAATCAATCAATCAATCTTCCGTTTGCTAGACAGCCCACTCTACCTCCTGAGCTAGGCTGTCCCTAAAGCAACCTGGGTCAAGTTTATTTACACAGCTCTAAATCATAGTCTACACCCTCAGATTTCTTTACTTCTCACAGTGGGAAACTGGTAGAAGAACTGTCTTGATGCATGCTCAATAATCCAGGTATGGGAATCACAAAAAGAGGTGAATTGGTTCAACTGGATCCGAAGTTTATTCAGAAACATTTCGTCACTCAATCGGGTGATATCTTCAAGTTGTCCCCGTTTTGTGCTTTGATTTCATTTAGCAAGCGAAGTTGAAAATGATCAAAACTGTAGCTTGATAGAAAAGCAATGCTGCTGTGCGGATGCTAAATTTGAGCATTCAGAACATCCTCCATTGGGAAATTTAACGGCAGAGAGATTGAGGATTGAACTAAAAACCTCCAGAGGGAGGTTCAGTTTGGACTTGTCATCTTGTGCGGTTCATCCTTTGTGAGCATGAATGATGTTCACTGTAATCCAAGAGCCAGAGATCATCCAATCTGTGATGTCAGAAGCAAAACAAAGTATTTTTATGGGCCGGGATGAATGTCCGAACATATTTCACCATCTGTCATCATGAACAGAAAGATGTGGCTCTTTGGTTTTCAGCATTGGGAGGGAATTCTGCCCACAACTCAAAAGTGAAGATCATGTATTTCATGTACACTAGCAATAAGCCTTATGAATCCATGAGGGCATATTCTGACATCTGTGCAGTGTAGAAAACAAGTTGCCTCTCTCACACTTTATTTTTCTTACTTCCCATGTTTTTGCCTCTTTATTTTCTCCAGTAAGGGCTCTCTAGATAAAAACTTTAAGGTGGGCCAGCATCATTTATGACATCAGCAATTAGAGCAATATGTTTTATAATGATCAGTCTCCTACCCCCTATTGTCTATTGCGTTGCTTAGTTGATATGGGCAGTATAGGTGGTTAGACACATTGAACCAGTTTGAGAAGTGACTTTCGAGCTTTATGGATTTTCTTCAGACACTAGAACAATTTGGAGCAATCTGAGCTGTCTTGAGGTGCAGTGACCTGCACCTGAGAGAGTTTTAGCCACCAGTCCAAAACTTGTCGGATGAGGTTAAAATTTCAATTTAGAAAGCAGCTGGATAGCTCAGTAGATAAGGATGCTGAAGATTAGGGGTTTGAACTCCGGTTGGGGTGAGACTCCAGTAAGAGTCCTTGGCTTAGACTCCTAATGTTATACAAGCTAGCTACCTCTTAGCTGTACATTGCTTTGGATAAAGATGTCTGCTAATTGTAAATTGTAAAATGTATCAACTTAGAAATAAATGGAAAGCATTTCATTTTTATTCCATCACTGATTTAAATGAGACTAACTGGTACGAATTTTTGATAAAGCCCCTGAATGCATGTTTGTATTCCAACAGTTAGGATCTCCATTTGGTCCCATAAGGTTTAGAGCAGGGGTGGACAGCATGATCCAGAATGGGCTCGTCCTTGTTCCAACCAAGCAGGAATACACCGGAGTCTTCAAATCTAGTTTCTTAACTAAGATTATCGGTAAAATAATATACTCAGGTGTGTTATTGCTTGGTTGGAACAAAGAGCTCCATCCACACCAGCTATTTCTGGATCATGTTGCCCACCCCTGGTTTAATGGGTCAGTGACTCAGCCCGAAACAAAACCTTGATGCAAGCTCAATAATCTAGGTATGGGAATTACAAAAAGAGGTGAATCGGTTCAACTGGATCAGTGGTAGATTCAGAAACGTTTCATCACTCCCAGACTGAAGATGTCACCTGTTTGAGTGACGACATGTTTCTGAATAAACCTCTGATCCAGTTGAACCGATTCACCTCTTTTTGTCAAACCGAGCACCGATTCATTTATAGGAAGCTTTAAAGTTGGAGCAGCTACTGAGCTGGTAACTTGAATAACTCAGAGATTTTCCCTGTGACCCTGAAAATAGTTCATATTCATAATTCATGTAAGTTTTCATTTTAATTTATTTCAGTTAATTTCAAATCAATTCAATGACTTTTTTGGTCAGTGCGGTACACTTCGGTTTGGTCCATTTTACCTTAATCTGATCTAATTCAGGTTGATTGAGTTCAATACTTCCATTCTAACGGGCACGCACCCTCTTGTCTACTCCGCAAAGGAGAGATTCCATCTCGGAGTTTTGTTAGCTAACTTCCCACATTTGTGCTTGTGTGAGCAAACAAAGCAAACGAGAGAAAGCATTTGCACTCACTCGACTGGGCCTTCTGTTGTGAATGAAATACCCTGGCTACTGCACCATATCGATCCGGTTCACAATGTAACAAAAACCCTACAAAGCAAAAATTATCAATTAAAGGGTGTAAAGAGGGTAATCTTTTTCTTTGTCAATACCATTTTGTGGAGAAAAATGATAAATGCATTGAGACAGCTATTTGGAAACGCCAAGGCTGTATTACATAGAGGTGATATCTGTCCTTTACAGACCTGAAGACATGACCTCAAAGAGTGGAGTTTTACAAAAAATAAGTCTATACATTGATCCATTGTGCATGTATTCAGATATCATGGCAACTTTCGATTCTCTACAGTAATTTTGCAGTGATCTATATCAAACCTTTGTGTTTGCATTCATACCACATTTTCATGTATGAATTTATTTTCTACTACTCGGCAAGCCTACAAAAGAAATGATTGATTGGTGAACATTTTAGTAGATAGCTATAGTAGCAGTTTAGTAGGTTAATTGTGTTTCCCCGCCTTTCATCCAATGAGTACAGGGATAGACTCCAGCATGACTCTGCGACCTCACTTGAGTTGAGCGATGGACAATGAATGGAAGGTTTAGTAGTCTGTTGCACAATGGCACAGTGGTTAGGACTGTTGACTCGCACCAACAAGGCCCTTGGTTCCAATCCCATTCCAGGTCCTTATTGTTTGGAGCTTTCATGTTCTTCCCATGTGTGCATTGGTTTCTTCCGGGCGCTCCGGTTTCCTCCCATGTTGGTTTTTAGCTTGGTCAGTTTCTTTGTGTCCATCCATCCATCATCAACCGCTTATCCAGTGTCGGGTCGCGGAGGTACCAGATTTCAGCCGGGACCTCCAAGCTTTCCTTTCCCTTGCAACATCCACTAGCTCTGATTGGGGGATCTCAAAGTGTTCCCAGGCCAGTGTGGAGATATAATCCCTCCATCTGGTCCTTGGTCTACCCCGTGGCCTTCTCCCAGCTAGACGTGCCTGAAAAACCTCATTTGGGAGGTGATCAGGTGGCATCCTTACTAGATGCCCGAACCACCTCAACTGGCTCCTTTCTATTTGTAGGACCAGCGGCTCTACTCTGAGTCCCTCACGTAGGTCTGAGCTTCTCACCCTGTCTCTAAGGGACAACCCAGACACCCTCCTAAGAAACCTCATCTCAGCTGCTTGTATCCGTGATCTTG
>OMLC01096269.1:0-19206 GCA_900302585.1 Regalecus glesne | reverse complement strand
GACACATGTCATCAGTACCAGCCTGGTGATCAGGACTATGATGCTGGACTGATGTGTCTGCTGCTATTCCTCCTCTTTAAAGATCCTCATCCATGTGTCCATGTGTCCACATGAGACATGTGGTGAGTCTTGGCCTGGTGTCTTGATGTGGCCTGTGTGTATTGTAGATGTTCATTGATGAGTACCTTCACTATGAAGGAGGTGATCATTATTATTATGACTGTTTTACCTTCTGTAGCTCAGTCACTATTCTGTTCTCCTGATCATGTGGTGTGGTGTCAACTGTGTCTTACTCTGTGTTCACATCCTCCATCACCTGTCTGTCTGTCTGGGGAGAGAGATCCTCCTCTGTGTCTTATTCTGTGTTCACATCCTCCATCACCTGTCTGTCTGTCTGGGGAGAGAGATCTTATTCTGTGTTCACATCCTCCATCACCTGTCTGTCTGTCTGGGGAGAGAGATCTTATTCTGTGTTCACATCCTCCATCACCTGTCTGTCTGTCTGGGGAGAGAGATCTTATTCTGTGTTCACATCCTCCATCACCTGTCTGTCTGTCTGGGGAGAGAGATCCTCCTCTGTGGCTCTCCCTGAGGTTTCCTATATTTTCATCAGCATTCAGAGCAGCACCTAGAATTTCCGAGTCTGTAAGATGATGCCCAACAGCAGTTTCTTTGTTGGCATTCATCCAAGTTAGATGGCTTTCATCCATCTAACTTGGCCAGACTTCCTTCACTAAGCATACCTGCCTGCTATATGCTTGGCAACAGGTCCTGTAACATTTTCTGCATGCTTGAGTGAGTCATTAATAACTTTTTTCCTTTGATAGATGAAACTGGGAAATCACCGTCAGCATTTTCACCAGGTTCATTATCAAACATCAAGGCAGCCAGAACTCATGCCAGACTTTCTTTAGTGTCGATTCTCCCATCCTCTTGGAGGGATCCAAAGAACATCTCTCATGTTAAATTCCTAAAACGTGTCAAAACAGACTTGTCAGCATTCACCATATTCAAGATTCACTCCATGAAATGCAGGTGATAGTTAGCAGTATTGCTTGGTCTTGGGTTTGATAAGTGACATACAGTTTGGGGATAATGTGAAGATATTTAGTACACAGGAGTTCAGCTTTGGGGCTTTCCTGAATAAGAAGGACTGTGCAGTCTTCTGGTAGTCCTCCAGATGTGCAGTCCATATCCAGCCAGTTAAATTTGCAGAGTATGTTACTGGGAACATTTTAATACGTGTCTAGGCCCTGGACCATTTACTTTTTCCTACCAGCGGTGGTTTACACCTGTGTGTAACCTAAGATAGTGAACCTCTCTTAAGTCTTCTGCTGTTAATGTTTTTTCCTTGGTGTGCATCACCAACCATAAAGTGATTTCATCTGCATTATTCACCTGCTCAGGCCTGAAGTGTTCATCAGCTGTGAGCAAATTCAGCTAAACACTCAGCAGCTCATTCTTGGTTTGAAGACTGCTCTTCTCCACACACACACACACACCATAATCACACTCCTGCTCTAATGAAGATTCTCTATGGAACTGAGGCTGCCTCATCATCAAGCTAACCGACAATTCCACTCCATCACTCTGATGCTGTCAAAGCCATTCCAGCATCACTTGATGGTGCTCAATACTCTCCCCATCTCTTATTGATTTTCCACTGCTCAGGGGCTTATTAGAATCACTGTCTGTTTAGAAAGTTTGTTCCTTTACTTCTTTAGATCATGAACGGTTGGTGAACCAATACAATAGACTTCACACAACTTATGCACTGAAACACCACAGAGCAGTGTTTTCATTTGACACCACAACTGACAACTGTGTCTCTCTATGAAGCCATAGATCAGGTTAAGCAAGATAAGCTAGGAATCTCACACAATCGAGGTATCACCACCAGCAAGATTCATGTTACGATTCAACACCTATCTGTGGGCTGCCCAGTAAACTGCTCTGGCAGGCACGGGGATGTCAAGGTCCAGCTCACAAGTTTGTCTGGACGACAAGAGGTGCCAGAGCTTTGCATTTGATGAGTAATTGGTGGTGTACCTATATAGTGGTCCCTCCATTGTTAACAATTTAGTAAGTTTTGTGGCCAAAAACCCAGGGCATGGTGAAGACACCAACAATTTGTCTGCACCAACTTTGGATAGCTAGATGAAACCAAAATAGATGGAATCGCCATTTTGTGACTTCACTTTCTGTGCAGTTTTGTTTACTCACAGGGAACTGTGAGCAATTGGGATAAGGCGACGGTCTACACCGCCAAAAGCTACAGATTCCATATGGCTTATTAACACCGCATGGCCAGAGTAAAACTGTCACCTTGTAGAGGAGTATTGACTTTATATGATATAGTGCATGGCTTGTCATCAGGCTACTGATCATAGAATCCAATGAATGCTCCAGGAGTGGTTTTATAGGCAGGGTAACTTTTCAAAAGCTCAAATGTAAAAGCTTACCCTGGTTGGCAATGACTTCATTCATGCCACTGCTTGCAATGGCTTGGATGAAACTAAAGTAGCTCCTTCTCAGCATCTGTTTTTCCAGGGCAGCCGCCTGGTCATTTTCCTCTGCAGGTCGGGCCAGAACCTCAAAGATGGCCAGCACCAGAGGCATGAACACTTGCTGCAGGAATGGAGAAACCTGACTCTGCCAAGGTAACATAAAAAGGATGCTTCAAGTTAGCCGACAGAAAAACAACACATAACTCAATTCAATCCTAATTAGTTCATTATTGTACATCACCTGGCACGGTATCTGTGTCCTTATGTTATCGCTACCAAAAAGGTTCGATTGATGCTCCACAATTTCAGTTATAAAGTACATTCAGACCTCAAACATGCAACTCTTAAAACATTTCAATCACCTTTTCAACAAAGATAACAACCTAACCACCTTCTACTGCAGCTGGAAGTTTGTGATCAATAACACTTCTTCCTGCTTTCATGCATAAAATTGTATCATTTTATGTTTTTCATGTAGCTCATACTTCAAGATTCACTTGATTTTTTCTTACAGGTAGAAAACACGAAGATGGATCATCTGCTCCAGTATATTAGAGCTTTCAGTGTTTTACACAAGCCTTTAACCTGAAGTTATAAGATGCATCTACAGTCCTTTAGACAATACCACTGATAGATCTCTTTAAGTTGAATGTTAGAGGTTACAAAAAGATTGCTTCTCACAGAACTGCAAACATTTGCACTCAATGAAGTGAGTTTGGTTAAAACTATGGACATGTGAATGTCTTTATATACTATAAGTACATATTAATTTAGATATACCTATGCTATTATTGATTTAAATATATTATACCAAATCTTATGCCATTAACAAACATAGTTCAATGTTGACATGACTCTTTACTTTTGTCATAATGCATTACAAGACAAAACGTTGTATCCACCAGACCATGTAGAATAGGCATAACAATTTGAAATTGTACTCCATTTTATACTTTTCATTACCTCTCCAGTAAAATATCTCCCTATACCCATTTATCAATTTAGAACAAATTAATCTTAACTTCAGGTCATTTATGTCCCCTGGACACAAAACAGTGTGTTTTAAAAGGTCCTACAGTACCTTGAACTTAGCAGTGATCTGGCTGATGAGGGGAATAAACTCCTGCAGGTCCTTGGCCTCACAGTCTTTCAGCATGTGCTCAGAAGCTGCAGGGATGAAGGGCAGGACCTCCTCCTCTAGACAAATGATCATTCGGTGCAAGAAGGAGCGTACAGAACTACGTAAAGCTCCCCTCTGGACAGGGCAACTTAAAGCAGGTAGGAAGGTCTGGAGACAGTCTTTGTACACCTCTGTACATCCACACTGCTTCACCGTCTGTTTGTTGCTGAAAGCCTTGCTGGTGCGACTGAAAACACAAGTGAAAAAGTGTTACTAGATGATCACTGATGAGATGCAGATGGACTCTTGGTAGCTATTTTTTGTAGATTATCAGTAAATAATCTGCCTTTACAGGAACAGTGCATATTAATGAATATTTACAATGTAAATATGGCAGATGTAGCCACCAGGCTAATGTTGATCTCTTGTGTCAAGCAGTTAAGAGTCTCAATGTGTTTCTCAAGGACACTTTGAAACACTTTCTAAAGGAACTGGGAATCAAACCACCAATTTTCTGACTACTAGGCAACCACTCTAACTCTTGAGCTATGCCAGCCCAAATGCCTAAAAATGTGTGTCTCTGATGGTGACTACAGCTGATGGCACAATAAAATAATAAGCCAAACTGGACCTTGCAAAGCCTACAGCATGGCTCAGGCAGTCAGCCAGAGAAGTCTGCCTGTCCTCTTCGGTCTCTTGGGATAACTTTGTGAGCATGAGGCGGAAGGCATCCATTAGAGGGGTCAGCAGACTTTTCATTAGGGCTCGTTTCCTCTCTGCAGGACTCTCTCCATTCACAATTAGCACCCCCGCAGTCTCAAATATGAACAGCTGGTCATCACTGGTCAACAGTGCTGGGAAACCGTTTTCCTGGTGATCCAAAAATGATTTGGGCAAGTGTGTGTCAGTAAACCAATGGTTTGGAAAGTTAAAAAAATGGTAAAGATCATTATCTTCTTTGAATATATGAATGTTTATACTCACAGGAGGAGTGAGTTCTAGTAGGTCCTGTATTCTACTAAGGATGTCCTCAATAAAGGCATTCATGTGCTTGCTGTTAATACAGAGCATAGTTAGAATCTACCTCAAGATGGAAGAGCACAAGTAAGAAGCCAAACAAGACAAATGTAACGACAGAAAACCAGCATCAATCTGTAGGAGCACAATTTCCCAGTGGAGGCTTGGAATATTGAGATACTGTATCACAGTAGGTATACAAAGAAATAATTTCTGGTAACTCAGAAACTAGCAGCAATATAAAAGCGAGATAAAAAAATAAGGTCAGTAACAGACCATAAAAACAAGGTAAACAAACAAGATGGACTTGAGCTAGCGTTCTCCATCTTCATCAAATAAGGCAATTGTAAAATGCAAAATTATAAAATGCACTTCTGCATGGCAAAGATCTGAGTAAAAACAACTATGGGAGGTTGTATGGTGATGGGAGGCTACAGCTTTGGGGAAGAAGCTATTCTCAGTCTGCTAGTTCTGACTTTGATGGCCCTATATCTCTTCCCTGATGGGAAAGGGACAAACAGACTGACTTGAGTGCCTTATTTCCTTGCTAGCCTTCCTATGTAGACAGGTAGCAGACCCTGTATCCAGGTTTGGGGGCACAGTCACTCTCACGATCTTCTGTGCCAATTTTGCCACCTGGACCAAGGCCTACCTTTCCAAGAGATACCACCGATTCATGACCTTGGATTAAAGAATTGAAGCAACTAAATACATGTTGTCTAGTGTTGGGACTTTGATTAGGATAAATTCCTCAAGATGTTTGCATGTGTTCAGGATTGAAACTTACTGCAGTGTTTTCACAAATCTTGAGAAGAGGTATGCCACCCTGCTCCTGACCTTAGGGCTGCTATGTCTCAGTCCTCTTTGGTCCAGAAATGCCATCTGCTCAGTATCAACAACAGTACACTTAAGATATGCGGGCATATTAATGTTAAGTAATATCAAAGCATGCATGGTTGCTTTCCATTTGTTAAACCACCTCATTAGGAGGCTCCATATGACTACTAACTTAACAAACACTCACCAAAACATGTGGAATGTGCTGGTGCTCCACAAGGAAGAATTTGTCATATCGAACCACAGTTTCAAAGAACTCCAGAGACACTGAGGTGTGTTGGTATCCACTAACGCCACAAGAGACAAGCTGTATGTAAAGAGAATTTCAGTAAATAAAACTTCAATGGTGCTTTAACCACAAGCAAACATGCACTCTTGTGAAAATTTAATGTTCTAAGGCAGTACCTTGCTGTCTACACAAACGCCTATTGTCAAATTAGACAACCCTGCACTAAAGTGACATAGAGTTTAGCTGACCGTCCGCATCATCTCTTGCAGCACACTGGTCTTGGTTGTATCTCCAGAGAAATGAGCACCGTGGGAGGCAGGCAGAGCCTCACCCAGCATGTAAACCAGTCTGATGGCTACCTCCACCTCCATGAATGGAGCAGTCTGCCAGTTCCTAAAACATGGGATTCACAGGTACATTAAAATATACCCCAACCAAAACTTGTGCATCCCTCATGCTTCTTTGAGAGGAGTGTCCCCAAGACTCAAAGAGCAAATAATGACTTTAAACTTGTTTTCTTCTTTTTAGAGGAAAGTGTCTTACTGCATGGCATTAGTGAAGACTCTGTGAACCGCTTCAAGCAGCAGCTCAGGAGAGACTTGGGCCAGGCGATCCAACAACATCTTCAACTGCTTTCTGTATTCCACAAACATGGCCTCATCCTCTCCCTGGGAAATGCATCACGCATGCTTATTATTATTATTTCTTAATAACTTGATGTTGTGCACACTATACTACGATAGCAATACTCACTTCATTTTCAAAGTTGTATTCATCATCATAAGTAAGTTTCTTCATAACAGCAAGCATCACTGCCTGTTTTGAAAGATGATTTACAATATTAGTTGTTTTTTCACGTCTAAAAAACAAAAAAATACATCCTACAACAGGGTTTATGCTGAAATCTTACTTCCACATTTGCTTTCTGCTGGTCTGTTAGTTGGGGGAGCTGTAGGTACAAAAGAAAACAACAACTTAGAATCAGAAAATCCTTGGTAGTTATAACTTTAGCACAAAAGAAGCGGCAAAACGAACGTGTTATTACCGAACAGTTATCACCAAGTACACATCTATAGCTTTGCAGTATTCAGATTACTTTATTAGATCATCTCATGTACTGCCGCTGGCACAGTTTATCATTTATGCTGAACCAACCTGCTTGAGAACATGCAGATATTCGTAACAGAAGCCCACGATGTTGGCCGAGATGTCGTCGTCCTCGTGCACCAGCAGCTGCAGTAGCAGTGGCACCTTGGCCTCCAAAGCCTGAAGTGTCTCTGCAGCAAACTTTACATTACCTGCCTTGACCAACTTAGTCCAACTCAGCACAAGACTCTGGCCCATTCCATTCACCAGTCTAGAAAACTTGGCAAGGAAGTCCACATCCTCCTCCTGTGACAGGAGAGGAAAAGCTTTTTTAACCTCCCACAAAGAAAACAGGATAGGAAAGGGCCTGGGGCATTTTATTTCTACTTTCTGTGTGAAAAGAGACACGGCTGTAGACAAAAGTTGGACCTCTTGTTTTTCTCATAAAAGGCATCTCCACTGACCCTATAAAGGCTGATGTAGGTCTTCAGTTTGTATTTGTATGAAATTAAATGAAGACGGGAAGCCAAATGAAAGAAGATGGCCACTTTATTTTATCGTGGTACGTTGCAATGAAACCTGCTACCTGCATTTAACCCATCTTAATGTAGAGGAGTCATGGGCAGCTGTAGCGCCCATGGACCAACTCCACTTCTTCCAATGCTTAGCTCAGGGGTACAGGCAGGAGTATTAACCCTAGCATGCATGTCTTGCTGATGGTGGAAGGAAACTGAAGCACCCAGAGGAAAGTCACTAAAGGATTTATCTTTAGTGTGGAAATACCTGTTCAACACTGAAGAAACCAGCAGACTGTAACACTTGGCACAGGGATTCCACCAGCTTGGTTTTGTCCACAGGGTCCATCCCCTTGTTTATTATCTCAAACAGGCAGTCACAGGCCTCCTCTCTCAGCTCCTCTACAGACATTTGACTCAGCAGCAAGTTCACAAACCTGTGAAAAGGAGTTATGTCAGCTCTGTGCAAGTCACTTACAGTCACCTTATCTTTAGTTGTGAACTAATGAGCAAATTTTAAGTAGATCTCCTTGTAGGAAACAACTTTTGCCACTCAATTTCTGTATGACACATTCCCATTTTACAATGAATGCCTTGCATTTACCGAGTCACCGCTGCAGTACGCAAAACTGCTTATGCCTGACTACCAATATAGGCCTCAATCCCAAAGTTGATGGTTTGCAAGAGGTATGAATTAAAAAGGTTACACTTGGAAAACAACATATGCGGCTCAAAAATTGATCAGGTAATACCAAATCAAGGAGGGAGACCATTTCCTTCATTTAATAACCCACAAATGTTCAACTATGGTCACACATACTTGTACTTCCTTTCCAGTTTCTAGAACGCTTGTTCAATGTTATAGGCCCCAAGTTTAGGAATTATAATACATTTATTTTAGTATGTATGTATATATATATATATATACACACACACACACACACATACATACACACACTAAACAAATAACATGTAATATACAACTTCTTCTTCTTAAACCGTTTTAGGTTTACACTCCGTTTTAGCTCTCATGTTGTTGACCGCATGTTGTAGATTCACAGCAACAGCTTCCAAATGAAAATGCCACACCTGAAATCAACTTCAGACCTTTACCTGCTTAACGGATGATGAAATAATTAGTGAATAGCCCACACCAGCTCATGAAAGAGCTTTTGGGTCAATTGTCCAAATACTGTTGGTCCCTAGACATGAGGGAACTATGTATGAAAATTGTTGTAAATCCTAAACCCTTCCTCCAATTTTGAGTAAATACTCTCAAGTTGGGGCAGCATGACTGAGTGGCTAGAGCGGCTGTCTAGCAATCAGAAGGTTGCCGGTTTGAGCCCCGCACCTGCAGAGAAGCATGTCAAAGTGTTCTTGAGCAAGACACTGTTACCCTAACTGCTCTGCCCTGTGATGGATTGGCGACCCTTCATGGGCGTGTCCCGGCCTTTCGACTAATGAGAACCGAGATGGGCTCCAGTTCCCCGTCAAACTGACTTCAGATAAGCGGTTGATGGCTAGATGGATAGATAACCTTAAGTAAAAGCTGAGAGTCTGAACTTCGATTGGATTTCGATTATTTCCTTTCAAATCCATGTGGTAGCATACAGGGCGAAAATTGTGTCGCTGTCCAAATATCTATGGACCCAACTGCACATGTTTTGGTGAAGACCAAGAGATTTTTCCTTATCCTTCGTCAAAGTAACTGACCTGTCATTAGCAATGAGGTTTAGATCAATCCAGGACACGTAGGCCCCCACCACCTCCAGGCACTGGCAGGTCAGTTCAGGATGGGACCGCTGGTAGGCTTGCAGGATCTGGTACCAGGACTCTACCAGGCTGGGGATGCACTGTTCTCTCATAATGTCTTTAATCAAGGTATTCCTGCGGGTTTCCTGGAAGAGATCGAGTAGGACTCAGCAAGATCTGAAGTGGGCTGTTGAATCATACTCAAATTCACTGCATACAACTTTGAAAAAAAAGGTCCTTGTTCTTTTGATTTTACACAAAACTACTGGATGTCTTCTGAAGTTCCATAGTGCAACATAGCAGCATAACTACAATAGACAGGAAATCAGGGGTCCTTGGTTGGTGCAGTAGACTGGTATGCTAGCATCTGATGGTATGATGTTGATATTTCGATTTCTGGTGTTGCCCCCTGCTCAGTCGGATGTCATAGAAAGTGCCAATGACTGGATGAGGAGCTAGCAGGGGTATTCTCTCTCACCATTGCCTCTAGTAATGCTTAAGGTGGTGGGGTAGAGTACAGCGATGGGGGGATCTGGGGGAAACAGTGTGGGCTTATGCCCACATTGCCTCAGAGAAACCTGCAGCTGGCTCTACATGTTGCAGAGGACCCCATCCCCACCCACTGTAAGGGATGTACAACAGTGAGGCTTGGCAGAATGAGGAATTGGGCAAACCAAATAGAGATGAAAAACTGAGATCCTAAATGAGACAAAAACTCAGAAGTTACATTTTTTGCATCAATCTTGCATTTACAATGATTAACTTACCTTTATTAAGACGAGCATCACCTACAGCTACAAGTGTTTTACAATTACTTTATACTCCTGATAACTTTGTTTTACCATGGGAACAGTCACCAAATGTTTTTATGTCCACAAGCTACTTTCAAACTAGCAAAAATTACATCACATTAACATTCCAGATTAAGTAGAAATTCCATTCACACAGTCTGGATTGGACACATTGCAGTATTACTGATAAAGAGAAGAGGAGGACATGAGAGATGTCAAGGGCTCCTTACTTCTGGTGTATGAAGGATGTCCCGGTCAACCACTTCAGCATCAATGGCCATGAGGGTTCGTAGGTAGATGTCAACACCATGTGGGCTCAGTCCAACCAGCGACAAGATGTCAAAGAAGAATTTGGGCCATTGGCTCAAATATTCCATAACAAAAGTCAGGGCAAACACCTGGGCAGCCTTGTTGCGGATGAAGGGCTTCTCAGGCTGGGCATTTATCAGCTACAGATTGAAGGAAATGGGAGAAAGGAAAAGGTCAAATGACTTGAAGTCTGAAAGGATGATAATTCATTTTAAATTATGTGAATAGGATTGTGAAAACAAAACTGCTAATATTTAACAGCGAAATGTAAACACACAATGTATTCTGCAAAATGTGCAAGATGGAATATTGGATGAAGTGAAGACACTGGAATGGTGAGGATGCAAGGACTACAGGTGGCGAATGTGGACGAGTTCAAATATTTGGGGTCAACTGTTTAAAGTAACAAGGAGTGCAGAATACAGATGTAGAAAAGAGCATAGGCAAGATAGAGTGGGTGGAGTGGAGTGTCAGGGGTGATTTGCGACAGAAGGGTACCAGCAAGAATAACAGGGAAGATTTACAGCAGGGGACTCGAACTCAAATTACCTGGGGGCCATTTGATAGGTGGTCTTTTGGAGGAGGGCCGGTGCAATAGGGATGAAGAAAAAAAACTTGTTCAACTAGATAATTTTCACAATGTTTTTTTTCCACATTATTTTTGGTTTCCATAAGAATATGCTAAGTAAATAGCATAGCCTAGCTTATTTTATTAGCCTACATCAATCGTTCTTAACTGATGGTACTCGAGTTACCCGCAGGTGGTCCATGACAAGATTGATAATCAGCCTATTTAATAAGCCTAAGGCATTCATTCAATTTCATCTCGAAGACACCGTCATCCAAAGCAACATACATTTGAGAGTCAGATACACGGTGCATTGGTCAGGAATCGAACCCGGATCTCCCGCTGAGCAGGCAAGAATTCTACCACTTAACCACCAATGGACAAAATAAAACAATATTAAAAAGTACATTCATATCAAATAAAAACACCATGTAAACCACAAAGATAAAACAAACAACTGAGGATAAATCAACTTAATTAAAACATGCCCAGTTAGTAACTAGTCCAGTTACCAACATTATAAAATCCAGAAGCGTTTTTGAGTGAATTGGCTAGTTCTCCCACACACCTCTCATACTTAACTCTTAACCCATGCCCAGTGGTTGCCACCGGTAACTAGAGAAAGCCTGCTAAACAGCTAACCAGCGACTGGATCATTTTTGTGCATAAACAGTCAAACTTAGGGAGGAAAGAAATAGATCAGTGGCTCAAGCGTCTCATTCCTCTGAGCAGCAGGAATGAAAATGGTAGCACCAGAGAAACAGATGAACAGAAAAAGAAAATGGCATCCTTAGTATGTCAGTATCAAGAGCAGTGTTTTCTTTTAGGTTTCACTCATACTGCCGCTGATCCACCACAACGGTTGTTTTCTTTGCAGTGAAAAGATAGCAAACACCACAAACCCGGTATCTGAGCACCGACCACGTCGCCTGTGTGGGCCAGAGAACGGTCTTCTTTCACAGAAAGCCATCCGAATCCAGAGGAAGTCACTCATATATGAGAAAGGTCAATGACTGCATCTACCAAAGCCCTGGAAGCATCTTACACCGTCTCATTGCTTGTGGCCAACACTAAAAAAAACGTTTATGACAGCGGAAGATCTCCTTTTACAAGCTGCTGTGGTGCTTTGTTCAATTGATGCTGGGGGAAAAAATAAAATAAAATAAAAACTAATCACCTGATGCACTGAGAACAGGACCCTTATCAAACAATAAGTATATTGAAAGATGGATCAGGGAACGAACATCGTTGAGCAAGTGATCATAAAAGTCAAACTGGCAGGTCTATTTGCTCCCCAAGTTATCTACATTGGGAGAGAGGCACAGTTGCTCGCCTTTGTCTGCCAGGCCTGCCTTGCTCATCTGGCAGACATGTTCTCAAAACCAAACAAGACTAACTTGTCCATGCCAGGTTAAGACACACATGTTCTGATATGTATGATCAAGTGTGTGCGTTCATGAAGAAGGTCAAATTCTGGGGAAGAAAATCTGCAACTGGAGATTCAAGCCGTTTCCCTCACCATGACATCTGGTGAGGACTGACCGAGCACCAGTAACACTGATGTAACCCCAGATTTACTGACATTAGGCACCGAAATCAGCGGGTACTTTCCTGACATTGAGAATAAATCCCCAGGGCTTGACTGGATGCACTGTCAGTTGGTTTCTGGTATTAGTGAGAGTAACCTGCCTGGCAATCTCCAGGAACAACCTTTTGCGGTAGCCACAGACTGTGGTCTCAAATTACAATTTTTGGATTCCATGCTAACACCGTTCTGGTGCATGGTGCAGAAAGAATTTCCTGAACTGGCAAATACACGCAGAATGAACTGCTCCCGTTTGCATCAATGTATGTGTCCACGGTGTCATTTTCAGCAATGACTGTGGGAAATGTCAGAGTTCACCTTGACATTGTTAAAGCTTAAATGTCAAGAAGTTGCACCAGAGTGGGTTAGCTATTGGCTAAGCTTATGAGGCGTTTCAGCCTTGATCATACTAGATATGACTGAAGCCCCCCTCCATAAGAAGGATATGTTAGCAGAGTACCTTCCAGGAAACCAGTATGGGACAAAGACAGGTTGTAAAATACTGCACAAAAAAAACATGATCAATCAACGAGGATGCCCAGTGCGCTCTCAATGATCTATTGCTCCTGCTCTGAACGTTCCACAATAAACCTGCTTCACTGCATTGAAAAGACACCTTGTCCACCCACCTCAATTTGGACTTGGAGCTTATTATCCACAACATGACCATGAAAAACAAGTAAGTGAACACACTGTCCTTAGAGAAAAGCCTCATCACCACTGTTGCAACATAGACCCCCAGAATGTCAACGCTTACAAGTGAGAGCGAAGGTATAGTTTCACACCACTATGTTTTGTTTTTGTTTTTTTTAATTTCTGTAATATTATTTTACTTTAATAAGTAGGCTTTTTTTAATAAATACAATCTTTTCTCTCAATTGTTAAAATAAAAATATTGAATAACAGTGGTTAACTGATTAATTAACTGGTTAATTGAAGTGATACTTCATGTTGAATGAACGTGACTGGTGGTAAAGTCCCCAAAATTGTTTGAGAACCACTGTCCTACACATCCTCCAGCCTGCATAGTCCTTAACCAGCCAGCGAGATCAACAACAGCTGTGGAAACTGATCATCTGCTCTCCAACCATGAGAAAACACTGCCTTCAGCCCCTCATCCCCTACTCCATTAATAGTGAAGGAATTCCCTATTCAGGAATATCCACTTCTATAAAGCAGCTAAACACCGTTCCCTGGAGCTATGGTCCCTGTCATCCTGGCTAAGCTCAGGTTGGTTAGCTTGTTCCCATCATCTATGAACCAAGTAATAGTGTATGTGAGGACAGATGTTGTCACTTTTCATCAATCTGAACTAATAAAAAAGGATTTCATAAACCTTTTCAACATCTTATGGCAAGTGTATCTTTATTTCTGCTTCTATTTGAAAAATGGTCTGTAGAGTAGGGCAGTTCAGTATCTTCAGTGTCCATACTTTGCTCTAGTCCAACGACAGAGCTCATCCATTGACACTGTGATGCAGCAATTAACACTGTTTCCTTATCCAGGAACATAGCTAGGAATTCTGGGCCCCCCGTCTCATCCTATGGACTCACCACCAGCAGGAACAGCCAGTGGGATCGGGTGCCCTGCCAGACGGGTAGCAGCGAAGACAACGGGTCTCAGCAGACCAGACCCTCGCAAAAGAAGCTAGAATTATGGATGTGGGAAGTCACCTTTGTAAATAAGGGGCAAGCGCTTGTGTGGGAGGTGGAACAGTACCAGCTAGATCTGGTGGGGCTCACCTCTACTCACAGCATCGCATTTGGAACCAAAGTCCTAGGTAAGGGTTGGAATTAATTCTTCTCTGGAGTTCCCCAAGGTGAGAGACGCCAGACAGGTGTGGGGATACCCACAGGTCCACGGCTGAGGGCCAATATATAGGAGTTTAACCATGTGGTTGAGGTTTTCTCCTCCCTATGCCTTAGGGTTGGGGTATGACTGTTGTCTGGGCCTATGCACCAAACAGTACTTCAGAATATTCGGCCTTTTTGGAGACCCTAAATGGACTACTGCAGGGGACTCCTGTAAGGGACTCTAGTTTTACTGGGAGATTTCAATGTGGGTAATGATGGAGACACATGGAGGGGTGTGATTGGAAAGAACGGCCTCCCTGATTTGAACCCAAGTGGTGCTTTATTGTTGGACTTTTGTGCTAGTCATGGATTGTCCATAACAAACACCATGTTGATATATAAGGATGCTCATAAGTGTACATGGTACCAGAGCATCTTAGGTCAAAGGTCAATGATGGATTTTGTTATGGTATCATGGGATTTAATGCCATTTATTTTGGACACTCAGGTGAAGAGAGGAGCAGAGCTGTCAACTGACCACCATCTGTCCTTATCAAGTGCCTTCACAGGCTGGTAGTCTGAGACTCCTAGTTTACAAGATTGTGGTGAGACCAGCTATGTTGTATTATTTGGAGATTGTGGCCCTGAAGAAAAGACAGGAGGAGAAGCTGGAGGTAGCAGAGTTGAAAATGTTAAGATTTTTGTTGGAAGTGACAAAAGACAGGATTAGGAATGAGTGTATTGGAGGGACAGCTCAAATTGTACAGTTTGGAGACAGAAACAAGAGAGGCGAGACCGAGATAGTTTGGACATATATATCTAGAGAAGAGACACTAGGTATACTAGGAGGATACCGAATATGGAGCAGCCAGGTAAGAAGATAAGAGGAAGACCAAAGAGGAGGTTTGTGGATGTGCTGAGGTAGAACATGCATTTGGTTAATGTAACAGGGGAAGATTGCAGCAGACATGGAGAGATGGAAACCAATGATGCGTAATGGTGACCCCTAACTGGAGCAAGTGAGAAAAGGAGATCATGCATAATGTATAATGAAAGTACCTGATACTGGAGCCATTTCATCAGTGTTTCTCTAATGAGCTGCTGCTGAACAGCACTTAGGCCAGCATGTCTGTAAGAGAACAAATAGTGTCCATACAAATTAGATAACAGAGTACCCAAGTGCAGCGGTTCTCAACCTTTTTTGGCTACTGTACCACCAGTCACATTTTGTTCAACCTGACATGCCATCTTAATAAATTAATCAATCAACTGCTTTTAATCAATGTTGATTTCTAACATTTTTGCGGTGTAAAATTGCATACCTTTTATTTTACAATAATAATACTGAGCAACCATTATGAGTCCTTATCCCAAGTGGAGGAGTTCAAATCTGGGGGTCTTGTTTGAGTGAGGCGAAGATGGAGCCTGAGATGGACCAGAGAATTGGAGCTGCTGGGGCGGTACTGTGAATCCTTTACCAAACTGATCTTACCGAGAGAGAGCTGAGCCAGAAGGGAAAGCTCTCGATCTACTGGTCAATGTTTGTTCCTACTCTGACCTAGAGCCATGAAAAGAATGAGATCCTGGATACAAGCGGTCAAAATTGATTTTCTCAGGAGGGTGTCTCCCTTGGAGACAGGGTGAGTGAATCTATTCAATCGAAATTTTGCTTCATTTACTACAAGACTAGTTAGTTTAGTCGGGTATTTTTAATTAATGTGCATGATCAACAGTTATTTGCTTTATATTTATTTACAAGTTTTTTGCAAATAGTTTGCAAAACATTTTTTAATGCTTGGTGGTTCAGTAGTGGAATTTTCACCCACCAAGTAGTATATTGAGTTTCAAATCCTGATGAGTGTGTGGTAAACCTGACTTTTGACAAGGTATAATTTTGGTTGAGCCCCTGCAAATGAGATTAATTGGATATATGGTGCGTATTATTTGGCTAATCAGAAAATCTTTTCACATTCCACCTGGGGATAGCTCACGCACCACTAGTGGTACACGAACCACAGGTTGAGAACCACTGCTGTAGTGTCTGTCTATATTACTGGAAAAAAAGGAAACTTCCACATTAATAATATCTCCAACACATGTTGGTGCAAAGGCAAAGCAACTCTTTTCTAACATGAAACATTGCATCCTCCCTTACCTGTACTTAATCTGATGCTCCAGGACTTGGAAACAAAAGAACTTCACGTGGTCGTCACTAAAACAATCGACATCAATTTATACATGTAAAAAAAACTTTCAAGAGGTCTGCAAATTTAAGTAGATCCAATTTCATACTGTATATAACTATACACTGGATATTTTGTTTTTCCAACATTTTCCTGTCTGAACTTATAATAGGATAGACTATGAGTAGATGGATATAACTTCTGAGATACAATCTGAAACTCACCTGTAAATTCCATTGGCTAAGACCTCAGCACACACTTCCCAAGCATCTTGAGACTCCTTAAGTTGCTCAAAATATGCAATGGCCTAAGAGATCAGAAAAATAAAAAAATAATTATGAGAAGAACAAGTAAATCTATTAGGCAATTATTTGATTCAAAATCTAACAGTTCACCAATTCTTGAAATCCCCAAAAGATAACCTTGAAGGGAGGGGTAGTGGGTTGTAACAGACTTCAAGTACACAACATGACATTGAGAACACATGCATGAAAAATCAAGTCACGTCATTTTTTTTTGTAGCCCAGTATCAAAGATTTGCCTCGGTGGGCCGACCGATATGAAATATTTATTCAGCCTAGATTATACTTTTCCATAACTCTAGTATTTGAATAATGGGTGAGACTGGCAAGCAAGCATGAACTCGCATAAAAAGCTGAGGGACAAATGGCCAGAAATTGTATTTTAAAAAGATAGGTCGGTCTTGGGCCTTAGGCTATAGTCTGCAACTCAGTAATGTTAAAACCCATGAAAGACATCTAATTTGCCACCCGAGGTTCACTCTGCGCATCATATTTCATGTCATAGAATCATGCATGTGTACTCACAGTTCTAGTGTAATTCTGTGCTTCTCTGTGTTCGCCTATTTTGCATTCATGTAACAACAACGATAGTAATGAGGTGACATCACTTTTTAAAGTCTCACATGAACCTCATGTGTCTAACAAGTCAACTAAAAGTAAATTACACAATCCTTTAATGAGTTATGAATCTGAGGAGACTAGGGTCTTTTGGAGAGTATTTCCTTCACACAGCTGTCAGACTATAACCAACACTGCTACCCGAGTAGACGAAATTCATTAGACCAAAAAATGGTTTCCCTTAGTTAACTGCCGAGTCTGTTCATTTCTCTATTCTTACTGTATATATTGTTAACATTTGGTAATATTTCCACTTGTTTATATTGCTTCTCTATTATTAATGCCCCGTTAGATTTTATGCCTCTATTTTTTGCTTTCCATTTTACGTCTGTAACACCGCAAATTTCCTCCTGTGGGACTAATAAAGGAATGTCTTATCATTTTCAAATCAGCACGTGCACATTTTCTCCTGTGTGCACGTCGTGCCAGTGGACCTCACTATTAACTAGCATATGGTCAACACGCGTATGGAGATAATAGCATGCAAGACATTAGTATCTCCGAGGAATAAGCGGGAATGTGACATAAACAATATTACTGATCCAGTATGACTGTTTCAATCAAGCATTTTGAAGATTCGTTCCTGTGGTAGCTCAGTGGTAGAGCACGCACTTTCAGGAACTTACAAAGGCCCATGTTGCAGGTTTGAACTTACCGCAGGGTGGTCAGGATGGGCATCCAGCCTGAATCCCCCAAGCTCCACCTGAATCCGAGTCCACCCCAACAATGTGGGAACTAATCAAATAGACTTGTTCTTAAATAGCGCTTTCCTAGTATATCAAGCGCTTTACAACGAATCCGAGTCCAATCATTTATTTATACTGAGCATGAGGATTAAGGCTTGATGCCCTCTTCCTGATACCCTGGGATGGGTTACGAACCTGCAATGCCTAACTTCAAGGCGTGCACTCTACTACTCAATCGAAGTATAATCTGTAAAAGTTACTTTTTTTTATTGTTGCAACTCAATACTTTAATATGTTGCAATGGGGCGGCATGGCTCAATGGGTAAAGCGGTTGTCTGGCGATCGGAAGGTCACAGGTTCAAGCTGCAGAGAAGTGTGTCGAGGTGTCCTTGAGCAAGACACTGTTCCCCTAACTGCTCTACCCTGTGATAGACTGTGATAGAGAGCCTCATTTTACATGACACGATTAGTCCCCCACGTTTTGGAGGTGGACACACACACATAGATGGAGGTTGGGGGGGGGTTTGAACCGGCTGCCTCTGGCTCGTTATTTCTTGAAGCAAGTACTCTAATCTCTGAACTACCATGGCACCTACCCAGCCCAATCCTGACAATGCGTTTGGTACATTTTGTAAAAGAATCCCAAAAGCATCACCAATCATTCCAACAAAGAAAACCACAACAAACAACCAAGACTAAAACAAATAATAAAAAGACCCTACTTTCAGGTAAAATCTGGTTCTTTATTAATCACATGCTACTAATATAGTTTGTGAGAAAGCAGTCCCCTATAAAGCTACATGAATAAATGTCTGGGAGGATTGGAGTGACTTGTCCATCAGGGAGACCAGACAGACGCTGGCCAAGTGGATGAAACAACACAGGAGAGCCAACATGTCAGCCCAGGACTCTACAGTCTCCACCATCTACAGACCAAGACTCTACAGTCTCCACCATCTACAGACCAGGACTCTACAGTCTCCACCATCTACAGACCAGGACTCTACAGTCTCCACCATCTACAGACCAGGACTCTACAGTCTCCATCATCTACAGCCCAGGACTCTACAGTCTCCACCATCTACAGACCAGGACTCTACAGTCTCCACCATCTACAGACCAGGACTCTACAGTCTCCACCATCTACAGACCAGGACTCTACAGTCTCCACCATCTACAGACCAGGACTCTACAGTCTCCACCATCTACAGACCAGGACTCTACAGTCTCCACCATCTACAGACCAGGACTCTACAGTCTCCACCATCTACAGACCAGTGGACACTCTGTCAAAGATGAGGATGTTCA
>OMLC01096268.1:0-13109 GCA_900302585.1 Regalecus glesne | reverse complement strand
ATAATATATCTATATTATCTCTCTCCTTACGGTGCTTTGGTTTATTCTTTGTGGTACAGTGGAGTTCCATTTCATGATATACAGCTTCTTCATTCACAGGTTTCCCCTTGGAGTGCCTATCCAGTGCACTTTGTTCCCAGTTGCTCAATGTGATGTCAAATGTCTTCGGACTGGTCTTGATATTGCCCTTAAAATGTTTATTTTGCCTGCCCAGGGCTTGATGGCCTCCCACCAGCTGGGTACAGCATCTGTTTGGGGAGATTTGTGTTGGACATGTGGAAATATGGCCTGTCGATTGGAGATGGTGCTGGATTATTGGGGTGTTGAGGCTTCCTGGGTGCTGCAGTTACCCAATGCTCTTGTACCATCCTATGGATAATATACAGATGACAAATTTTATTGCAGGGAATAAAATTATCAAATAAAGTGGCTCTCTTTTCCTTCCTCTTTTCCTCTTTTCCTTCTTCTGGGCCCTTAGCGCCCAGTCCTCAAGACTACTCTTCTCCCGAGTCAGGCAGACACACTATGGGCACAAATCAAGTAATTGTTGACCTCAGAGTTGATATCACCTTTTGAGGAGGGAAGGCTGCTGAAGTAAGGAACATTGTTTGATCAAAATTGGTGTCTGTGTCTACCAAGGCCAATGACTAGCATTTCAGTTTTATCTGAATTTAAAAGCAGGAAATGTATATACATGTGTAGGTTGAAACCAAGCAGAGACCTCAGCTTCTGACAGGCAGAAGCCAATCAGAGACCAATTGAAAAAAACAAACTCCTTTTGTCTGTACACAACTGGTAGTCTGGCTCTGATGTAGACAAACTTGAACATTCCTAAATGAGAAGACAACCTAGCCTGACCAATTGTTTGGAAATGGTTGTCAACTGTATGTTTTATCACACTCTGGGTTTTCCAACAAGTGTGGCCCAATAGCTAAATAACAATTAGTTTAGGTGTTTGTTGGGCCAGCCTTAACAAGAGAATAGCCACCTCGAGCCTGTAGGGGGTGTAATGTCATAAATAAGGTACCATGTACCTTTGCCAAAGATACATGAGCTTGAGTATAGTCAGGTGAGGAAGTTAAATTTAAGGGTAGGAAAATATTTGGTTTCAGCCATGTTTTATATAACTCAATGATACTAAATAATTAGTTCAAAAATCAGGTCATTTATGACTCAGGTTTTGGTAGACAGCGATCTGATATTTATAAGGCTAAATTTAAACATCTTGTTGGTTTGATCAGTAGTGTGCGGAATTTTAGAGCTACCAATAGATTAAATATTACTTGGAATTATGTTACTATATTTTATTTTGTTCAATCTTTAGTTTGTGTTTTTTGTGCTTGGGTGAATGTTGAATGCTCTCGGTGGGTAGGGACATTCCCAAAGAGAAGGCTATTAACGAAGCCAAATATTTGCCATTTCTAATTGTAAGATACTCAGCAGCTATGGTGACTCAGTGGCAGAGTGTGCACCTCCAACTCGAGCATACTGGGTTGGATCTCACGAATGGTGTCAGGAAAGGAGCATCCACCTTTAATCTCCTGTGCTTTTTCAATTTGAGGCATACATTATAAAGCACTTTGAGTGGTTTCTAGACTAGAAAAGTACTATATATAATAAGTACATTTACTATTTACCATTTATTGAGATGAACCTACTTCTATATCTCATCATCAGCCTCATGGGTAAGGGACAAGAGGCAATTAATTGATGCCAACATGTCTTCCTGGCCAACTCAAGTGTCCTGACTAGGCTAGCTTTTGTGATCTTTGATTGCATCATTAATAATAATACAAATAATAATAATAATGATTCTCTTATCAGTCCCGCAAGGGGAAATTTGGATTTCTCTGCATGACCCAACCTATTGTATAGGAGCAGTGAGCTGCCAAAATATGGTGCTCGGGGAGCAGTTAGGGGTTAAGTATCTTGCTCAAGGACACCTTGACATGCTATATGCAGGACCGGGGATTGATCCTGCAACTTTCCAATTGCCAGACGACCGCTCTACCCACTGAGCTATGACAGAATAACAATTTTGCTAAAGTAGTGGTGGTGTGTGCCTGAGTTTCCTGGTTCTCCCTCTGTGAAGCGAGCATCCTAAGATTATCCTCAGAGACTCTAGCACCAGATAAACAGTGAACCAAGGCTGGTGAAGTTAGTCTGATGTTGCAAGTTATGTAGTCTCCCCAGTTAGCAAAATATGGGTGAATCAACATTGAAAAATGGTTAGGCAGAAATATTGAATAAACGTTGAAACCTGAAAAGAAAAAAGACAAATAGTATAGATTCAACACTGACTCAATGTTGGTATTTCAATCATTAAATGCACACCACAACACAACATTGATTCAGTGTTAATCCACCATCAGTCCTCAACCTTAACCAATAATAAGCCTTTATGGCTAAAATTCAACATTGAATTAATATATTTAATTGATTATATTTTGCTATCTGCTGTCACTAGGATGCGTTGCTTTACTCTGTTGACAGGAGTAGGCGAGGCTTACTGGGAAGGAGGACTCTAACAGTGTCGGAGAGGGGTGAAAACGACTTTGCAGTTATGAGAAGTGTCTGCAGAACAGATCATGGTGACTCGCTCTTGTCAACCTTCCCATATCAGCAGAGACAAACCCTGCCCCATCTACCAATGAGGCTGGGCTTGTGTTAACAATTGCAGATTAGGGGTCAAGTAAAGTCAATTTATTTTGTATATCCCATTTTCATAAATTAACAATTTGCCTCAGTGGACTTTATATTAACATAACATCCTGTCCTTAGACCCTCACATCAAATAAGGAATTAACTCCCTTTAAAACCCCTTTAACAGGGAGAAAAATAGGAAGAGCCTCGGGGAGAGCAACGGAGGAGGGATCTCTCTCTCAAGACGGACAGCTATTCAATGGATGTTGTGTACACAGAATAAGACACAATTTACAGCATACAACATGATCACGATAACAGAATTATAATCATATAATCAAGTTATTGATCTCACAAAGCCAAATCGTACCTCTAGTGCAGTCATAGCATTTCTGGCATCTAAAAACAGATGTCTGTAATTATAAAAGAAGTCATTTTATATGTAAAGACTTCATGCATGACAAAAAGAGGTGAATCGGCTCAACTGGATCAGAAATGTACACTTCTGATCCAGTTAAACCGATTCACCTCTTTTTGTGATTACCATACCTGGATTATAGAGCATGCATCAAGGCATTTCATGCATGATCACAACTGTATATTTTTGTCATTAAATGGGAAATTGACTTCTTTTTATATAGTACTTTCCCCTATGTTCTTTCCACTACATATTTCAAGATTTATTTTTTAAATCAGTTTTTGGAGCAAGCAAAAAGATCAACCACTCACTGTCCCATCTTAAGAGCTGAGCCCCCCAACTCACTCTTGATATCCTCTTCTTTCAGAAGTGAAAGGGTTTTATCACCACATAAACAAGGCTGGAGGAATTTATACTCTGCATTAAAAAAATTCTATTGTATGGGAGTAGTAAGTGGAAGTTTGATGGTTAGATCCCCGGCCCCTGCAGAAAGTATGTCAAAGTGTCATTGAGCATGACATTTAACCCCTTACGGCTCAAACCCTGTGATGGAATGACAACCTGTCCAGCATGTTTCCCTGTCTTTTGCCCAATGAGGGTAATGAACGATAGACTCAAGTACATAGCAACATGACTTCAGATAAGTGGTTGAGATGACTGAGTTAGGTGGCCTTTTTATGAAGTTTAATTTCTCTTCCAACAGGTAGTAGCAAAAAAGACATATGGACTCTAATGCATCATTTTTGTGTATCCATACATTTGTGATATGCAGAAATATATACTATTTTTCTATTCCGGCAATAACAAAATTAAACTGGAACCCTACACTGTTGACATCTATTGAACAGCACTGCATGTGTAAAACTGACATAAAGTGGTACCTTGGGTGTCATAGTTTGAACCATAAAGCTATTGACCAAACTGCAGAATTTGATGAGTTGTGAATGAGAATGTGTTCCTCACAGTGTCCTCCTGACATTAAGGCTTCCCTTGTGACATACAGCAGCTATTAGGCGTTGGGTTATTGATGCTTTCGATAACCAGTTTTTCATAAAAGAACACTGACAGTCAGTTTAGTCAGCAAAAAGAGCCAAATAAAGAGTGGTCCCTGTAAAGTCAGAGACTAAGATGAGAGAGTGCTTTGCACCTTAAAGCCACAACTAAATATGGTTTTAGTACATGACTTTTTTTGGGGGGGGACAGTAGATGTTTATTCGTGCATGTGTGCGTACATGTGTGTGTGCACACTGTTTAACTTTATGCAATTATGTGTTTATTTGTGTGCTCTCATATCACCACAGACTGTAAAATGCAGCACATTTGAGAATGTATATGAACATAAGCGTTTCAATGTGTTGTGCTTTAAATGTATGGATTGTTCTTTGTATTTGTGCATATCATTGAGAAAGATTAAAAGGTTATGTGAATTACATAGTGGTGCTATTAGAGTCTGCTTTGGTCAAAAACTTCTACTGTGCTGGAGATGCAGTTCTCAACATAGTCCACTGGGAGACCCTTTTCTAAACACCAAGGTTACTGCCACTACACTGCTCAGTTGAAGTTTACCCTCTTTATTAAAAGCACAGATTTTTCCAAACTTTCCTGCCAGCTTATCTTCCTTATTCTAAGACCCACAAGCTAGAAATTTTCAATTAAAAGTATGTCAAGCCAAATCTGAAGCCAAGACCCAACTGAAAGCCGTGCATGTAAGATAAGATGTACTTTTATTAATCCCTGCTGGGAAATCCATCCTCTGAATTCAACTTAACCTCAACACCCACTGGAAGCAGTGGGCAGCTGTGTAGCTGGGAGCAGTGAGCAGCCGTTGGGTGGTTACCATGGGACCAACAAGAGTATTAACCCTAATATTCATGTGTTTTGGTGGGAGGAAACTGGAGTACCCAGAGGAAACCCACAGACATGGGGAGAACATACAAACTCCACAGAGAAAGGACCTAAGATGACCTAGGGTTAAAACTCAGAATCTTTGCATTATTCTCAAAAATTACATATTATACTTAGCTTTTTTAAGAACTTACCTCTGTTATCTTTAATCCTCCTGGTAAAAGTGGATAGTTCAAGGGTATCCGAACAGTGGACTTGCACACATGCCAAATAAATAAGTCAAACTTATATGATGAGATGTTTGTTGGCCTTGCATTAAGCGACGTGTCCATTTTTTACTTGTTACTTGAACAAAACCATGTACTGAAATACAGTGATTGCAATAAAAGTATTTTAAAAAAAACGTGTTAGGTAACTAAATCACTGTTACTATTAGATGATGGTAAAATGATCAACAAGTCCTACTAACATATAAACAAGAAGAAAAAAACCCATTTTGTCATTGTACAAATTCTTTGGTAACAACAAACCATGTTCTCCATTTAACCCGTCCAATTGCAATGGAGCAGTGAGTATATGCAGTGCTTATGAACCAGCTCCAGTTCTTTTTCCTTCTGCCTTGCTCCAGGGCACCGGCAGGATTTTAACTCTAAAATGTAGGTCTACATGATGGTGGGAGGAAACTGGGACACCCAGAGCAAGCCCATGCAGACACAGGGAGAATATGTACAGGGGAAAAACATTTTTTTCAGGATCAAAAATCCAGGTAGTCAACAAAGTCAAAATAGCTCATCAGGTCATCTGGATAGATAAGATAAGATAAAATAAGATAAGATAAGATAAGAAAAGATAAGTTGGTCCTTTATTAGTCCCGCAGGGGGAAATTGCAGTATTACAGCAGCAAAGTGGAAAGCGTAGTAGGAGAGGCATCACATCTAGAAAATAACGAGTAACATGGACAATTCAATGGAGAAGAAATATGCACATTATATACAGTATGGACAGACCAATTGCCCATATGTTTAGAACAGAACATGAGTACTTTGAACATTCCACTGAATGTCATCATCAGCTCTCAGTCCAGCATGTGACCCACAAAGCTCCCTTTTAAAGGAAGAGAGGTGTAATTTGGAGTGCTCACAAAGAATGGGGAAAGCCAATTCCAAAATAGGGCCTCCAGTGGCGAAGGGGGTTAAGGCACCCATGTTCAGTGTATCTCTCCATCATGCAGTTAGGTGTTTGAACCCCAACTGCGCCATTTCAAACCACGTTATTGGGTCATAATTGGCTCACAATATAAGCCTCACATGGGTATAGGGTTTAGGTTACATAAAGTATTCTGGGTTTGCTAGTGTCCCCCTCTGGGTTGTCCGGGTGCTTTTGGTTAAGTGAACAGAAAGTATACTGCCAGTATTTCCCTACCTGGATTACTGAGCATGCATCAAGACAAGATTAAGTTTCATATTTTTTCTCAATATGGAATAGTAAAGATGAGAAAAAGGGGGTTCATCTCAGTTTCTATGGTCAATCTAGGTACAGTCAGACATCCCAGCCAACTGCTAGGCTGATAACATGATAGCAGTACTGAGGTGAATTGGGTGAGAGAGAGAGAGAGAGAGAGAGAGAGAGAGAGAGAGAGAGAGAGAGAGAGAGAGGAGAGGAAATGAAAGATATATTTCAAAACCACTTCAGATGGTGGAGCTGTTTTACCATCAAAACTCTATCGTGTTTGTTCTGTTCTCACAACATGTTTGATACTATTAGTATGTTAACACAGTTAAACAGAAAGCTGAACTCAATTTTCATGAGCCAGGAAGCGAGCGCCTTGTTCCTCTATAGACAGTCCTCAGGTTGACAGGTTAAAATTATGAGTGATAAGACATTGCTTTCTAGGGTGTGAGAAAAGTATAAGACACGGAAAAAAACCTTGCCATGCACTTGTCTACTTAACATGTCTACCAGAGACTATTCTGGAATGGAGCTTCGCTATCTACAATCCATGCACACTTCTTCTATGTGCATGAGTATACCAATGATTCATATGGTACATTTTCCTACCCACTGAGATAAAGTGTGTATTACAAGGTAATTGTAACGGTAGTACAGTGCATCTCTATGGTATAAATGTCTTGATGCATGCTCAACTTAGCTTTGGTATATACTCAGGAAAAATCAAGGGACAGCTGGGAACCGAACTCAGGTCGTTCGCACCAAAAGTAACCATGCTAACCAATCGGCCAAAGGGTCCAAACTATTGGCCTTGGGCTTGCGAGCCTATATGAATGTTACAGTACTGCGAACCAAGGTTGGTCATGCTTACAACGTGTCAAAATAAAATACTCTAGCAAATTCAGAGGGGGGAGACCCAATTGGGAACCGAATCCAAGACGCTTGCACCAAAGACAATTACACTGACCAGTCATCTAATTAGTCTGATATGTTGGCCAAGGGCTAGTAAGCTTATATGATGCTACACTACATCCTTCCTTCCGGAAGCGCGTCCCCACATTTCAACCTAGCAAAGTGGAGGTTCTCGGATCTACACTCACGTCCTTTCTATCTGCAAATTGAAATGCAAGCAACGTATATTAAATTCACCTTAAAACTTGTAGAATGGGGCAGCGCTAGTGAGCACCATATGGAGTAGACATGGTTTTCCTGAGCTCCTCTCCATTTTATAAAATAATTCAGTATTGAATTTAAAATGCACCAGTTTATCCAATCTCGTGTTACTTTAACCAACTATTAAAAGACGGACAATGGAAAAACTGAAGATCATGGAAAACAGCAGGATATAAGTCAAACCAAGACTTCACCGGGAGCTAGAACTAGCGCTAGCGCCAGAACACACCATGGCAGACCTCATGGCTAGTGAGGACATTGATACAAAGTTAAGCAGCATTCTTCTGGCGATAGAGAGCCTAAAAAATGCTGACTGGATACCTCAACTCACTAGAGTCAACTTTAGCGACACTAATGCATCTTTGATGAGTCTAAGAAACCGGATGACAGAAATCGAGGAGGCTAACTCCAGCTACAACCACCGCCTCTCACAAGTTGAACAAGCTTTGCATGAAAATGCAGAAGGAAAACCACCCACTTCACTCAAAAGTAATTGAGGCTTACTCAAGGCATCAGGATACAAAAATAGTTGGCCTACCTGAAGAGATTGAGAAAAGATGTCGGGTGGAATTTCTGGAGAAGTTTACCCCTGACTCAGACATACCTGAGGGACTCGGAGTAGAGCCGCTGGTCCTACAAATAGAAAGGAGTCAGTTGAGGTGGTTCGGGCATCTAGTAAGGATGCCACCTGATCGCCTCCCGAAAGAGGTTTTTCAGGCACGTCCAGCTGGAAGAAGGCCACGGACCAGATGGAGGGATTATATCTCCACACTGGCCTGGGAAAGCCTTGAAATCCCCCAATCAGAGCTAGTGGATGTTGCAAGGGAAAGGAAATCTTGGAGGTCCCGGCTGAAATCTGCTACCTCGGCGACCCGACACCGGATAACCGGTTGATGATGGATGGATGGATGGATGGATGGATGGAGTTTACCCCTGAGCTGCTAGGTGCTAGTGATTTTTCTAGCCGGGTTGTGGTGGATCATGCACACCCACCACTTAGGGACGCAATTTTCAGAGGAAAATGCAAGACCGCACCTCATGATAGCCCAAATCCATCATTTCCAAATCAAGGAGAAAATACTTAAGCTTTTCAACCATCACTTTCCGCTGTGGTACAATGATAAGGCAATGTGTTTCTCCCCGATGTACAAGTCACTGCAGTCCTCCTGGCATTTAACAGCGTACACTACATTACTCTGTTTGTGCCGGGGGACCCGATCCTTGTGGGTGGACCAAATTTGGCGCAGTGTGTTCAGGGGTTTGAAAGCAATTGAGACGGGATGCTTTGAAAACACACGTCTGAACTGTTCCGGCACAACATATATACACATAGGCAGCCATTATTGCATTTTAAATTTAATTGATGTCCTCATTCTTGGATTTACTCATTTATATATTATTGTGTTATACCTATTGGTTTATATGTTTCTTTCACTATATGTCTTTATTTTATCCAATCATCAATTGTCAACCGCTTATCCGAAATAGGGTTGCGGGGGAACTGGAGCCTATCTCTGTTCTCATTGGGTGAAAGGCAGGGTACGCCCCGTATAGGTCGCAAGTCTATCACAGGGCAGAGCAGTTAGGGGAACAGTGTCTTGCTCAAGGACACCTCGCTTCTCTGCAGGTACGGGGATCAAACCTGCAACCTTCCGATCGCCAGGCTACGGCTCTACCCACTGAGCCATGTCACCCCTTAGATTTGATAATGCTATGCTAAAAATATTTTTTAAAGAATTACTTTCTCTTCTTTTACTTTCAGGACTGAATAAGTGTGATAGGAGTGAGAAGTTTAAACGAAAGAGCCTTTTAAAATGTGTGTGTGGTATATACATAGGTTAGTTATAAGAATATTCTCCAGCTATTACATTTAACAGTTGGAATTACTGAAGGTTTTTTCAGTTTTAAAATGTTAACAAGATTTACAAGAAGCCAGTCAATTACGTTAAAGTGAAGACCCATGCATTGAATAGAAACAGTGAGGGATTACTTTTCTGTTTTGTACTTAGCTTTTAAAAAGAGTTTTCACTGCCGATATTTAGAGCCCTTTTGAGGCAAGGCACGTGCCCAAGATGCAGTCAGAGGGGGCCTGAAGAAGACTGCTGACAGCCTTGTCAGCAAGGGGATAGATATCCCTGATGCTTCAAAGCTGTTTTCTGTGTTGAGTTTTCTGTCTTTTTATCGGATACAAGGGTCTAAGGACAGGATGTTATGCTAGTGTGAATCCCACTGAGGCTGACTCGATGTGACTTATGGACACAAGACAACATCAGAGAATTTAAAAAAAAGTCATGCTCAACAATCCAGGTTGTCGAAAAGTTCAAAATAGGTTGAATCAGTTCATCTGAATGTAGATTTAAAAAACAGGGGGACAACTACATTCATACGACGTCCTCCTGAAAGTCAGTGGCAGCAAGACAGAATACATGTGCATAAATGAGAGGGAGGAGAGCAGAATGGTGAGGATACAAGGAGTAGAGGTGAGGAGGGTCCATGAGTTTAAGTTCTTGGGGTCAATTGCTCAGAGTAACAGGGATTGTAGAAGACAGGTGAAGAAGAAAGTACAGGCAGGGTGGAATGGCTTAAGAAGAGTGTCAGAGGGGATTTGTGACAGAAGGGTACTAGCAAGAGTTAAAGGGAAGGCTTACAAGATGGTAATGAGACCAGCTATATTGTATAGTTTGGAGACAGGATGGCTGACAAAATGACAGGAGGTGGCAGAGTTGAAGATGCTAAGATTTGCATTTGGAGTGATAAAGATGATTTGGGATATGATTAGGGATAAGTATATTAGACAGACAGCTCAGGTTGGACAGTCTGGAGACAAAGCAAGAGAGACAGGATTGGAGATGTGCAGAGGAGAGATGATATTAGGAGAAGGAGGCTGGATATGGAGCTGCCAGGCAAGAGGAAATGAGGAGACCAAAGAGGAGGTTTATGGATGTGGTGAGGGAGGACATGCAGGTGGTTGGTGTGGCAGAGGAAGATGTAGAAGACAGGAAGAGATAGAAATTGATGACCCACTGTGGTGACCCCTATAAGGAGCAGCCAATGATAGTTGTTGTAATACCAGTAGTAGAAGTAATAGACCAACGTAAAAGGAACACATCACATGAACATGTGTACAAACTCACATGGTACACACCTTGTACAATATAGCTAAACTCCCAAAATGGCTGCCTGAAGTGATGAGTCACATCAATTACCCAGTTACAGTACTTGCGTCTGGAACATGTTGAGAATAGGGAATAAAATGGAAATTGGCTGATAAGGGAAAGTGAAGAAATTAACAACTCAAGGATAGAGAAGTCAAAGAGCAATGCAGCCCCTGAATGGATTAGTGAATATAAGGCGGAGAGAAAGCATGGGAGGGTAATGGGGGGGGCTGGAATGACAGGTGACAGGACATCAAAATGTTCATACACATCGAGAGATGGAGAAACAAAGGGAGGAGCATGAATGAAAGGGAGCAACCAAAGGAGGTTCTCATGAGGCTGTGTGGCTGTTGATCATGATAAAAAACTATTTGAATCTCCTTATTTATAGTTTTGAATTCTATGGGGCTTCAGTAGCTCAATGGCAGAACACACCCATCAGATAATAACAAGCCAGGTGTTGCAAGTTTGATCCCCTCACAGGATCTCTGAAAGGGCATCCAGCCTTAATTCCCCATGCTCCATCTAGGTCCATGTCTATCCCCCCAACGGTAGGACTAATCATGACGCGCAAAAAACAGACCTCTTTATTTCTAGATTTGAATTCCGTTTCTCTCCATTGATCAGCATTTATCCTATTTCTTGGTCATCTTGTCTGAGGCAGTAGTTTTCCCCAAATCTTCTTCATTGCCATGATATTAGTCTTCAGTTTCTAGGATGGTTTGTGTTTTTTCTAGAAGGTCTTTCTTTCCTCTATAAATCTCTCTTTTGACCCATCCTCCTTTTACATTTTACATCTCCTGGCCCAAAAGCAGACTTCATTAGTTCCATGACTCAAAATAGTTGTATTCAGTCTCCACCAGGGACACTGGATGAATGAACTTGTAGCTTATGCTACACCCGACAGCATGACACAGGGAACAAACACAACTTCTAAGCTCATTTGAGACTCCTGCTACATCTTACTTTTTAAAATCCTAGTGATAGATTTCAAAGGATTTTGAAACATTTATTCTAGACCTTATTTTCTATGATCCGTATACAAATGAATGATCTAAGCATCTAGTACCATCTAAAGGAAATTATGAGCAGGAGAGGATTTTTCTTTTGTTTTAAAACAAAAATCAACAAATAGGACTGGTGCATGATGAATCTGCCAACTATATCATATGCTGATCATTTCAAGTAAACATATTTAAAAGAAAACTAAGCCCTGTTAATTGAACAACCTTAAACCTGTCTTCAGTAACAATGACTGCATGAAATAAAGGAACTCTTCAGGTTGCATTGGCTGAGATGGGAAGTTATCATGTTTTTATATGGTTGACGTTAAAAAAACTAAAGTTCCAGATTCCAGATTCAAATATCCAAATATTTAGGCATTTTATTTATAAGGTCTGTTGAATGAGGGGTGAGATTGAAAATTAGCTCATGATTAAAATGAAACTGACAGATCATTGAACCTAGATTCACTCGTCTGATGAGTTGATAAAAGCATGTTTTATTTGTATATGACTTCTCTCCATACATTCAGTCCACAATACAGTCAAAAAACGAATGACACTTACCTGGTGAAACTATCCAGTCCAAAGGTCAAGATAATGCTTTAGCTCCTCTTGGTAAAAAAGCCACACTGCCATCAAGAGGTGTACATCTGAAAATGCCTCCTAAAACATCTGAAGCGCCAAAAAATACTAAAATAAGCAGCTTCATGTTTATTGACAGCCTGGGATGAATAGAAAAAGGGACAGAAACACCAGAAAACACAGTACATTAGAAGAAGACATTATACATTTATTACTGAACCAGCCTTTGAAATCCAAAAGTCGGGGTAAGGAATAAAAAAAAGTAATTGCACTACTTAAAGCATTACTAGTAATAACTCTCATAAAAATGTACAAATGTCTGTTAAAAATTTCATCATTACTATCATCAGCATCATCATCATCATCATCATCATATCAGGGCTTCAAATTATTTTGGTTACAAATATAATACATAATGAAACTACGATAACACCATATTCAATGATAGTTTCATATATTCGAGGAAAAAAACGTGACATTTTTAATGAAAAAAAAGCTCATGAATATCAATCATACCATTTGCATCGTATTCTGAAAAGAAAAAAATTTGGAACTGAGGTAACTGCTAGCGTACCAAGCAGGAAAAAATCATCAAACAAAATCTTATGACAACATAGACACATAGAAAGGTCATTATGGTAATCATAAAAACCTTGAACCCCAAAGAAAACAGTGAGAGGGAAACTGCCGTTTGTTTCATCATGGTTCTGCATGACATTATACATGACAGTAGAAGAGGGGCTTAAGCTTCTGGATGACATTCTCCTTTGGCACTGTTTTACTGTTAGTTTCCACCACCCCACTCCACCCCACCCCCCCAAACACACACACAAAATAGTA
>OMLC01096267.1:0-15201 GCA_900302585.1 Regalecus glesne | reverse complement strand
CTGGCGATGACACAAGTTGTTTGGGATAAGGTCTGCATGCACACAACTACATTAGTAGATGAGTAAAGATGTAAGTAAACAAATAAATGAACACGTCCATGGTCCAGACCAGATGTTATTATGCACACCCCTGTACATATGTAGAGACTCTTTACTTAATGACCAAGTTATGTTCCTATGACCAGGTCATCAAAAAAAACTGGTCAATAAGCGAGGAGCTGCCCCTTGACAATAGTCCAAGAATACTGTACTAGTGGAAAGGATTTTACTTGAACCCGGTAACATTTCCTCCCAACAAAAATGTGAACCTTTCCTTAAAAGTTTTGAAACTGTGAATTTCTTTGCTTCTTTGTGTGTAAGACCTTTTGAGCATTTTCTTCCAAAAAAGTTCAGTTTCATCCTCATTGACCATCAGTTCCGGATGGTGGCTGCTTTTCTTTTGATTTTATCAAATTGGTCGGCAAATGTTTGCCCTCTTCTACTTCTGCACTTGTCGCCTTACTCCTAATACTGCAATTATCCATCCATCCATCCATTGTCAACCACTTATCAGAAGTCAGGTCACGGGGGAACTGGAGCCTATCGCAGTTCTCATTGGGCGAAAGGAGAGATAAACCCTTGAAGTGTCGCCAGTCCATCACAGGGCAGAGCAATTAGGGGAACAGTGTCTTGCTAAAGGACACTTCGACACACTTCTCTGCAGGTCCGGGGCTCAAACCTGCAACCTTCCAATTACCAGACGACCATTCTACCCATTGAGCCATGTCAACCCTTGATACTCAAATTATGCAGGCTGAATCTATAAGGAACAATTTAAACCATACATGTTTTGCTGTAAATGTTTCCATCGATTCTTTGTCTTTACATGCTTTCAAAGTTTCAAAGATACTGCATACCTTGGATTGAATTATTCTACAAAACACAGTGGGGAAAAAAGTATTTCACCCTGTCTGATTTTGTGACTTTGCCCCCTTGCTAACAAATGAACGGTCTACACTTTTCATGGTAGGTTCATCTTAACAGTGAGAAATTGAATATTTTAAAATCCTAGGATATCACAGTGTATGAATTTTAAACAATTATTTGTGTTTTATTGAGGAAAATACTTTTTTCACCTCCTACAAACCAGCAAGAATTCTGGCTCCCACAGACCAATTATGTGACCAGGAGGCACACAGATTAGTCCTCTTGCTTATTTAGTACTCCTAATTATGTACTCATTACCTGTATAAAGACCACTGTTCACAGAATCAATCAATTCATCAGATTCTAATCTCTCCAAAGAATTTTCTTAGGACATCAGTGATAAATTTGTAGCCCTGCCCAAGACTGGAATGAGGTACAACACCATTGGCAAGCATCTTGGTGAGAAGGAGTCAACTGTTGGTTTGATCATTAGAAAATAGAACCAATTGACCATCAATCTCCCTCAGTCTGGGGCCTGTCGCAAGATCTCACCTCGTCGGCTGAACCTGATCAAAAGAAAGGTAAGGGAACAACCCAGAACTACACGGCAGGAGCTTGTTGATGATCTCAAGGCAGCTGGGACTACAGTTACCGTTGGTAACACACTATGCTTTAATGGACGGAAATCACGTGGTACCTGCAAGGTCCATCTGTTTGAGAAGGCACATTTCCAGGCCCTTCTCAACTTTGCCAATGAGCACCTGGATAATTCAGACGAGGCTTAGTAGAGAGAACATGCTGTGGTCAGATGAGACTAAAATCGAGCTCAACTCAACTCAACTCAACTTTCTGTGTTTGGAAGAAGAAAAAAGCTGACTTGGACCCCAAGAACACCATCCCCACCGTCAAGCATGGTAATGGAAACATTATTGTTTGGGGATATTTATCTGCTAAGGGGACACAACAACTCCACTGGATTGGGGGAAGGATAAATAAGGCCATGCACCAGGAACTCTTGGGTGAAAACCTCCATCCCTCAGCCAGGACACTGAAAATGGGTCATGGATGGGTGTTCCAGCATGACAATGACCCAAAACATATGGCTAAGGCAACAAAGCAGTGGCTCAAGTAGAAGAACATTAAGGTCATGGAATGGCCTAGTCAGTCTCCGGACCTTAATCCTATAGAGAATCTGTGAAGGGAGCTGAAGCCTCGAGTTACCAAGCGACAACCTACAAACCTTAAGAATTTGAAGAGGATCTGAAAAGAGGAGTGGGCCTAAACTACAATAATGTTTTACCGCTGTGCTTGCCAACATGCGTTTCTCCACCAAGTACTGAGTCATATTTTGCTTGGGGATGAAATACTTATTTTCCTCAATAAACCCCAAATAAATGTTAAAAATTCATATAGTGGGATTTTCTGGAATTTGTTTTAAATTTCTGTCTCTCACTATTAAGATGAACCTACCATGAAAAGTATAGACCATACATTTATTTGTAAGGGTGCAAAGTCAGAAAATCAGTGGGGGGTGAAATTAATTATTTCCCCACTGTATGTAGTTTAGGAGACTGTGCATTCTGCTGTAGTGAATATTGACCGACTGTAGGAACAAAACTGATACTTAGAAAAGGGTCTGCGAGATGAGATGCTTGATGCCAAGACACTGTGCTGGGGTTTCCACAACCAAATTATCTTACAGTGTACAGTACCAACTGGTTGGAGAGCTGGTCATAAGTCTGCACAGTCATTAAACAGGTAGGTTGTTAAGTGGGGAATATGTATATTTCTGCTGTCAGTAGTTTGTGCTTTCATAATGAATCAACAGGGATTGTGTTAGTGTCTCACCGCCGGCAAAGCTGTACCAGAGCGCTCCATTGATTATGCCTCTGTTTCGGTAAAAGGAGGCTCCACACCGCTCTGTGTCATTGTTTGCCATGGTGGCATGGGCATCTGCGTATGTACGAGCCAGCTGCTTGAAAACCTGAAAATTAGAAAAATGGTGAGCTATTTGCTAAAAAGTAAAGCGGATGCCCTGTTATCTTTGTTATGCATTTTGTTTAAAGACCCAGACGATATGCCTGGCTGTTTAGTGTGTTTATATGTGCCAGTATGATATGCTTATCTGTCTGTCCATGCAGCCATCCATCCTGGTATACAAACAATTTTATTTCATATATACATCCAACTCTCCATCCATCTGTCCATCCGTCCATATCTCCATATATCCATAAATGAATGTTTACATACATATAGACACACATATACGTATACATGCATACATAAAGTGTCCATCCATCCATCCATCTAACTGTCCATTCTACATCTATTACACACACACACACACACACACACACACACACACACACACCACACACACACACACGCACACACATGCACACACACAAACACACACACACGCAAACACCTGTTCATCTGGTGTAGGTGAGAACATTCTATCTTCATGTGGATGTCTGGAGAAATCAAATGGGTAGGAGATCACCAGCTCTCCTCCATGGAGGCTAGCAGATGTAACAAAAGGCAGTGACCTGATCCACTTCATCACTGCATATGTCTCTGGCGCCACCTACATTATAAAGAGGAGAAATGCAACTCGATTTGAGTACTCAAATATAATCTCTTTGAATGGGAAATGTCCTGATGCATGCTCAGTGATCCAGATAAAAGAATCACAAAGGGTGAATTGGTTGAACTGGATAGGAAGTACATCAGAAATGTTTTGTCACTCAAACAGCTGACTTCTTCAGTCTGAGCTGACTCCAAACACCCCCCCGCTTATAAACAATACAGTGATACCACACAATAAACGGTTAGATTCATATGCATGTTTGTGATTGACTGCATATTTAGTGTTAATGAGTTCTATTAATAGAGGATTGGGGAATATTTGCAATAACAGTATTGTAAAGTGAAGACAGATGTAGTCTCAGGCCCCCGCCTCTGTTCAAGGATAGGCCTCTCTAATCTCCCTTTCAAACCAGCGTTCCTAAGGATGAGAACATCACCATCCTTGGATAAGTGGCAACTGGCCTGTAGATGGGTGTAGACCACAGAGTCCTGGCCTGACGTGTTGGCTCTCCTGTGTTGCACCATCCTCCTGGCCACCATCTGTTAGGTTTCCCTTAATAGAAGTTACTGCAGTCCTCCTGGCATTCAAAAGCATTAAATGTCTTTGTGCATGCTCAATAATGTAGGTAAGGGAATCACCAAAAAGATGTGAATGGATTCAACTGGAACTCAGAAGATTATTTAAAAAACCGTTTCATCACTCAAACAGGTGACATCATCAGTCTGAACAGATTGCAAGCACCCCCCTTTATAAACAGTACATTGATGTCACACCCCAATAGGCTGGGTTCATATGCAAGCAGGGTCATTAACTGCACCTTCAGTGGCAATGAGCACCATTCGCCTTTGTGAATGGTGCTCATTCATTTGCCATTTGCCATTTGCACTGTTTAGAAAAAGGGGGGCACTTGCAATCTGCTCAGACTGAAGATGTCACGTGTTTGAGTGACGAAAAGTATTTTTGAATAAACTTCTGAGTTAATACTAATAATGATTCCCTTATCAGTCCTGCAAGGAGAAATTTGGATTTCTCTGCATTTTTGACCCAACCTATTGTGTAGGAGCAGTAAGCTGCCAACATATGGCGCTCAGGGAGCAGTTAAGGGTTAAGTGTCTTGCTCAAGGACACCTCAACATGCTGTATGCAGGACCAGGGATAGATCCTGCAACCTTCCGATTGCCAGGCGACCACTCTACCCACTGAGCTATGCCGCCCCGCCAAGAACACACTCCAGATGGGACTCCACAATCCCTGGCTTAGGAGCCCAGTGCCTTATCCATTAGGCCACTGGGGCTCGCTCGAGTTCCAGTTGAACCGATTCACCCCGTTTTTGTGATTAACAGAATACACTATACTACTCTGTGCCGGGGTACCTGACCCTTGAGGTGGAACAACTTTTGAGGCAGTGTGTTATGGGGTTTGAAAGCAACTGGGATGTTGGGAAAATGCACATTTCAACCGTTCCGAAACTCCCGCAAAATACGGAAATTTGCATTTGGGCAGCTCTTCTCCTCCCTTCACTTGGCTGGTGCACTGTTTGAGAGGCTTCCTGGCTGTAACAAACGGCCAGTTAGGGTAACCACACTTAACCAGGCCCTGTTTAATAATAATAATAATTATTATTATTATTCCCTTATCAGGCCCGCAAAGGGAAATTTGTTCTCTGCATTTTTGACCCAACCTATTTCATTGGAGCGTGAGCTGCCAACATATGGCGCTCGGGGAGCATTTAGGGGTTAAGTGTCTTGCTCAAGAACACCTCAACATGCTGTATGCAGGACCGGGAATCGAAACTGCAATGTTCCGATTGCCAGGCGACCGCTCTACCCACTGAGCTATGCCGCCCCATAAGAAGGATTCCCTTATCAGTCCCGCAAGATGGAAATTTGGATTTCTCTGCATTTTTAACCCAACCTATTGTATAGGAGCAGTGAGCTGCTAACATATGGCGTTCGGGGAGCAGTTAGGGGTTAAGTGTCTTGCTCATGGACACCTTGACATGCTGTATGCAGGACCGGGGATCGATCCTGCAACCTTCCGATTGCAAGATGACCGCTTTACCCACTGAGCTATGCCGCCCCTATATTAATATGGGACTTCTCTTCTTCCCCCGCCACTGAGTCAGTGGGGACGTTGTCAGCCCGGTGGTACAGAGTCCTGATGACTCCCAGTTTATACTCCAGAGGGTGGTGGGAGTCAAACCATAAATACTGATCTGTAAGTGTGGGTTTAAGGTAAACATTCATAATTAACTGCCCACCATCAGTAATCTTAATTTCACAATCCAGGAAAGCCAACATGTCATTTTAACATCCTCCCTGGTGAATTTGATGGGGTCGTCCACTGAGTTAATATGGTCAGTGAAATGTGGTACTTCCTGAGATTTTATTTTAACCCAGGTATCATCCACATATCTGAACCAATGACTACGAGTTGTCCCTGGATATGAAGCCAGAGCCTTCCTCTCTACTTCCTCCATATACAAGTTGGCCACTCTGGGTGAAACTGGGGAACCCATAGCACACCCATGCTTCTACCTGTAGTATTGCCCCTTATATGTGAAGTATCTGGACTGAAGACACAGTTTCAGGAGCAAACACACTTGGTCAGGGTTAAGGGTGGTCCTGTCTCTGAGGGTGAGGGCATCCTGTAACTGTGGCTCATCAGCAGGGACGCATGTGAAGAGAGACTTAACATCAAATGAGACCATAGTTTAATTTCCCTCCATGTTAATGTTAATTCTTAACAAAGTCCATGGTGTACTGCACATGATGGTTATTTCTGCCTACCAAGAGGTTAAGAACAGCAGCAAGAAACTTAGAAATATTGTATCTGACCAAGTTGATCATCATCAAAGGGTCTTAAGGGCACATCCTGTATCTTCGGTAAACCATACAGACTAGGTGTAGCTTCCCCTGGGCACAGTCTATAGTACAACAATCTGTTGATAGCATTGTCCTGTTCCAACTGTTTCAGATAATTTATGATCTTATTTTTTAACCATAGCCTGGATTTCAGTTCAGAGGCTCATAAGTAGCTTTGTTGCTAAGTAGCGTAATCATTTCCTCATGGTAGTCTGTCTAGTTAAACATGACACTGCACTTGCCCTTGTTGGCCAGGTGGATGATGATGACATCTTTCTCTTTACTAAGAGCCAGGGCCGCCTTTCTCTCATCTTGGCTGATGCTGGACTGTGGCACCTTTGCAGTATTGAGACAGGCCAGGGCAAAGAAGGTGCAGAGGCAAAGATACTGTGAAGGTGCCACTGTACAACATCAGCCAAGACAAGAGAAAGGCACTCCTGACTCTTGGTAAGGACAAATATATCATCATCCTCTCAGCCGACAAAGGCAGATGCACTGTTGTGTTAAACATTTTCCCCATTTGCTGCGAAGAATGGACTACTGTACCAGATGATAAAAATGCGAGATGAGGTAAAAGAGCAGTTGTTAGTTCCCAAACCTTGCTGCCCCATAGTGTTACACCTGGCCCACAAACACCCACTTGGGGCATATCTAGGAGTGGAAAACACAAAAGACAGAATCTTAGGGTAGTGTTGCTGAACTCAGCTCAGACTGAAAATGCAACCTGTTTGAGTGACAAAATAATTCAGAAAACTTATTTTTCAGTTGAACCAATTCTTTTTTGTGATTGAAATAGGAAAGGAAAGTGACTGTATATGGTCAATGTATTCTTACAATGAAATGTTTTCTCCACAAGAAAAAGATGATTTGAAGAAATCTTAATAAATTAATTTCCTATTATATATTATATTTTGCATTTGAGTAAACCTAGAGACTATGTCAGATTTGAAGACTAATGTTTGAAGCAACCGTGTGCCTTTACCTTGCCAAACCAGTAGGAGTCGGGGATGGGGATGTGGTCGGTTCGGTAGTATCTGCTGCGGCGGTTCCGGTACACGATCGAGGTAAGGTCTGGAAAGTTGCGGTTTAGGTCTATGTTCTGAGCATTTGTGCGACCATTGGTCCAACCATTCAACAAATGACCCTGAAAAAGATTAGATTTAAACAACAGGAACTGGTACAAGTAAGGGATGGTGGGAAATAGTAGAGGCAGTATAGTGCCGTGAGGTGATGGTGATTTTGGAAAAAAAGATGGAGGTTGTTATAAAGAGCATTAGTGGGAATTTATGATTATTTGAGTTTTGTGAGTATTGGGAACACTATAAATACAAGACACTATGAAAAGGAAGAATTTGTTAGATTTTGTCACTTCTATCATGAGTAAATAACACAACAATATTTATGGTAAGTGTTGAAAGAATTTCAAGAAGATACAGTGGAATTACCAGAAAGATTGTGTCAAACATTATTAAACATGTTGGTTTTATGAAGAAGATACCATAAATCTGATAAAGAAATAAGATGTAACAATCACAACTACCTATGGATGATAAATAGGAATCAAAATTAAGTTAAAATGACCCGTAGGTTTGAGGTGACCACCACCTCACTCCTTATTTAATCTGTGATTTTGCCAATTAACAAAACCATTTATAATATGTCTCTGTACCTTTCATTGGTAAAAGAGCAAATTGCTTTGCGTTGAAATATTCGTATTTGTCTATCATCAATATCAACAGTAAGGAGATGTGTTCTAATGGTCCTTTCAAAATAATTTCCAAACATATTTTCTACAAACAAGAAGTCTGCCTTGTATTCTGCCTTGCGAACTGTCTTTGACTCTTCTTACCAGTGCCAGATGTTGAGTAATGCCACACATGTTCACTGATGCCTACAACTGTATCTTAAACCCTGCAAAACAGTGCATTCAGACAGCCAGTTGGACTAAAGTCAGTGTATATACTATATTACTATTCATGCAACAGACCCTTTTAATGTGACATTATACTTGGATTGTGGTGGAAGTTTGGAGTAGCCTTAACAGTTTTTATGTAGTCTTTGACTGCTATCGACATTTGTGCACACATACAATCAGTCTACAGTCCATCTGTATGCAGATATTTGCAGAGATTAAGCAGTTCAGTCTGAGGCATTTGTAAATACATTCAACAATTTGATAGAAGGTTTTGCTAGTGTTAATAAAAGGCTAAACTACTTTGTTAGCTACAGATGCTAGTGTAGAAGTCCCATTTTTCTGTCTCCATACTTTTCTGATAGAATAGTATTGGCAATAACGTAGACAATGTTGGGGTGTAATGTGAATTAAACATACAGCAGGGGGGGGGGACTTCTACACCAGCCACTACATATGAAGTAGACTACAGAAGATTAGCACTACTGATGATCAAGACTCGATGCACAATTCCCTGGTTAGTTGAGAATGGAGTGGCAAACCACTTTCCCACTGCCAGTTACGATACTCTTAAGCTTATTTCACTTCTTTTTTTTTTAAACTGCTTCTTTTGGGAGGTTGGTTAGGATGTCCAAAAATGCTTTGGAGGTCTCTGACCAAACCAAGATCATTCATTGGTTGTTGAGTCTATCTGGTAGTGGGAGGGCATGTCTTGGGTCAAGAGGGGAACTGTAGATAGGTAACAGAGAGCTATAAGGTGGTGGGCTTAAAAAGGAACTGTGACCGGTTACTTCTCGCCCTTAGTAACTGAAGCACATTGAGACTATGAAACCTTGAGTTCATAGTTTGGTTGGCACAAAGCAAGATTGAATCATCAAGTGTACTTTTCTGACATTTCCTCAATGCCTGTTAGACCACCTCCAAATATGTTCAAATCTCAACAAGGCGCGTGTTAATAAATCTTCACAGCACCAACAGGAGTGCAATAACTATGAGCTCAATATCCATTACTAAGGACGTCGAGTACCAGCAGAGTCCAGAGCAAGGGCTTTCCCTCAATAATAGGTATTGAATAAAACACTAGGCAACAACATTGTCATCAGGTTTCTCCACTGTGTGCCACCCATCAACAATGTTGCAAAGCCCAACAGTATCAAACCACCGCAAGCTCAAGCCACAAACCCCTCAGTGTGGTCTCTCATTGCCCCATCTCCATACCTCCAGCTGGACAGACATCTGGACATTGGGGACGGATAATGGCGGTGTGTCTTTTTAAAAAACTTTTTTTACAATATTTACTTCCTGGTTGCTGAGCTCCGGGTCATTGCTATCCTCTACCTCTGAGGCAGCTAACTCATAGCCGTCGGGGTTCATGGAGGCCAGGATGTGGATGCGGGTGGTGTTGATGAGGGTCTGGATCCGTTGGTTCCCCAGCATATACTCTGAACACAGGTACTGGGCCAGGTAGATGAGAAGCTGGCGGCCTAGCACTTCATTGCCATGCATGTTGCCCACCAGCTTGATTTCTGGCTCCACTGGAAGTCGGAGAAAAAGAGGGGAGATGGGAGGATGGAAAGGATTGCAAAAGGTTATGGCATTATTCTGTGCTTTAGAAAGAATGGTTGAGCCCTATGGGGTTAACATCATGTGGAGGAAAATGTGTTTAAGGGAAGTTATGGGAAGTGATAGAGATGGTCATGGGGAACCATTTTCTCACCCCAAAAATGATAAAAAGTGACAACAGCATAATTAATTATCGTTTGCACTGTTTTAGCCCATATGTACTCTGTCCCTCACTTATCCAAAGTTGGGTCATGTAGGAACTGGATCCTATCTCAGTGCTCATCGGACGAAAGGTGGAGAAACACCTTGGACAGGTCACCAGTCCATCACAGGGCAGAGCAATTAGGGAACAATCTCTTGCTGAAGAATACTTTGACACACTTTTCTACAGGTGCCGGAATCAAACCTGCTGCCTTCCAATTGCCAGATGACTGCTCAACCCACTGATACATCCCCTTTAAATAATTACATAGTACATAATCTCTTTGTAATGGGGCGGCATGGCTCAGTGGGCTCAGTGGGTAGAGTGGTTGCCTGGCGATCGGAAGGTTGCAGGTTCAATCCCCGCACCTGCAGAGAAGCGTGTCGAGGTGTCCTTGAGCAAGACACTCTTCCCTTAACTCCTCTGCCCTGTGATAGACTGGCGACCTATACAGGATGTAGCCGGCCTTTTGCCCAATAGGATGTAGACATATTTCCTACCCTACCCTGTTTAATGTTGTCTATACTACATGTTGTTTCCTGGATGTGATGTCTCTGTACTGTGCTCTACACTGGCTGCTGTTGCACCACAATTTCCCCCAGTGGGACTAATAAAGGAATATCTTATCTTATCTTAGATAGGCTCCAGTTCCCCCGCGACCCGATTTCGGATAAGCGGTTGACAATGGTTGGATAACCTGTTTGTGCATTCTTTGCCGTACATTGTAAAATCCAGGAGAACATCAGATACACTATGTTTCCCTATATGGTTGTGTATACTGGAATGACAATACAGTTTGGCTTGACTTGAGTTGATTTGAAAACTCCTTGGACAGTCTACCATTTTCACTGAGGGCTGGGAATCAGAGGCCATGGACGCTGTAGCAGCAGAAACCCACTGTCAAAAGTGTAGATGTTGAGGTTGAGCTGAAAATCAACTCTTTGTAAATAAGCATTGAGTGAAGCAAAAACCATTTGCTGATCGCAAATAGAGGGGAATCAGTTCAACTGGATCATAAGTTTATTCACTAAGTTTATTACCCTAACTGGGTGTTTGCTAAAGCCTGGAAGCGTCACAAAGAGTGCTCCGGTCAAGTGGGGGGAGAAGAGGAGCCTGACTGCAGACCGGTAGTGATTCCATATGTGGCGGGAGTGTCTGAACAGTTGAGATGCGTATTTTCAAAACATCTCGTCTCAGTTGCTTTCACATCCCTCAACACGCTATGGAAAAAGTTGGTCCACACCAAGGATCGGGTCCCCCGGCACGAACAGAGTAACGTAGTGTACGCTGTTAAATGCCAGGAGGACTGCAGTGACTTGTACATCGGGGAGACCAAACAGATGCTGGTTAAGAGGATGGCGCAGCATAGGAGAGCCAACATGTCAGGCCAGGACGCTGTGGTCTACACCCACCTACAGGCGAGTGGACACTCATTCAAGATGATGATGTGATAGGGAGGAACGCTGGTTTGAAAGGGGGGTGAAGGAGGGCATTTATGTCCTGATTGTGGGACCGCACATGGTTTGCTTCTGACACTATGATCATTACCTAGCTCTAGTGTTGCTTCAGTATCTTTTGTACCTTGACTCTATGTACTTGTACATTGCTCTGGATAAGAGCATCTGCTAAATTACTGTAATGTAATGTAATGTAATGTAATGTAAAGAGGGAGCGAGTCATTGAATAGGGGTGGTGGCCTGAGAGTACATCTGTTGGCGTCTTACAATGTTATGATTGCAAATATTCCCCAACCCTTTGTGAATGGTGCTCATTGACACTGAATGTGCAGTTGATCACCAAACTTCCATATGAAACCAGCCTATTGTTGTGGGGTATCAATGTACTGTTTATGAGGAGGGGAATGTTTGTTTTCAGCTCAGACTGAAGATGTCACCTGTTTGAGTGATGAAAAATTTCAGAATAAACTTCATATCCAGTTGAACCGATTCACCTCTTTTTGTGATTCACATACCTAGATTATTGAGCATGCATCAAGACATTTGCTAATTGGTATTTTTTCCCACTTTAATATGTCCACTACATACTAACATGTAATGGCTACAACCAAACATGATGTCTACAGCACAGGTTGACGCTCCGATGGTGATGCCTAATAAACAGCTGGTAGTGAGCAGCTACTCTCATGATGCTTTTGGTGTGAGATCAGGGTAAGAGTTAAGAAAAAATGGATGAGGACAGAGAAGGACACAAAACACAAAGTGCTGAAGTGGAAAGACAGCAGACAAGTTGTACAAGAGAAGTGGGTGAAGTGGAATAGAACCTATCAACATATGAAAAACCTTTTAAAATGTTCACCACATGGGAATGCATATCACAGAACTATTCCCACCACAAACTTCATACAATATCATGATTCTCCACTCACATAGCTCGTGCTGTCCAGGATTGTTGGAAAACTCAATGACAAGCAGGTCTCGGCCTTCAACGCTACGTCCAATACTGTACACGTGGGAGATGTGGGAGCATTTGGCTGCTGTTCTCTTCAACAGACTGTACATGTGGCTGCTAGAGGTGTAAATGAACTGGATAATGGTGCTTGGTTCATCTGGAGACAAACTGGAAAGGGTATCTTCCTGTCTAGCTGGAGGGAGGGATGTAGGGAGGAAGAGAGTAGATAACATGGAAGGAAAGAAATAATATAAAATAGGAGAGGAAAGAATGAATGAAAGTGGGAAGTGAATACACAATTAAAAATAGTGAGAAATTGAGTTTTAGGCAGCACAATAGTAGGTCTTCACTTATAAATGCCATTACATAGATATACCTCAATATGTGATGATAATTCACAGAACTGGCACAACGTTAATCAGAAGGAGCTACAGAAGAAAGTCCAACCCTCTGCTTACCTCTCAGTGCTGCCAGTGGATCATGACAGCCTTCTTCATCACTTGCAAAGAAGCGGTCACAATCTAGGAAGTAAGGCCAGGCCATTTCAATGGTCTCAAAGGCATGGCTACAGTCTTTCCTCAGCACCTCACAAGTGCTGCGACAAGGCTTGATCATCTTGTCATTCTCACAGCGAGGGGCAAGTAAGGAGCAACCCACCAGGCGTATATCTGGGGAGCATTCCCCATTTAGTAAGCTGTGGATGACGCTCAGGAGGAGGTACTCTCCCCCGGACTCTGCCTCCAAATGGTTCCGGTGGCCAAGTATGTTGGGATACATGGTCCTGTGTCAGTAATGTTAATTGAGAGCAGGCTTTATTAATAAAAGTGAGAGATAACAATTTTGTGTCATCACTGATCTAACAATACTTATTTGAGTATTAATATTCAAGTGCAACTAAGAAAATAGTTCTCTCCCAAGGGAAGGTCCTTTGTGGTGAACATGACTGGTGAGTGAGTTCTTTTTGCAAACTACGAGACCAACGGGCTTTTAAAATGACTGTCCATACATACAGACACACATACATGCACACACACACACACACACACACACAGAGCTGTAATTAGCTGGGCAACATCAAAACTAAGATGTGGGACTGACCTTGAGTACTGCATGTCATTACAGTAGCCTAGATTCAGCTCTGTGCAGGTGGCTGCTTGGAGAGAAGAGAGAAAGACTTTACAGAGTAGTTTAGTGCTGAACCGAGATTAGTTAATGTACACATATATCGATTTCAGAATGACAGAAAACAAAAGGAGATGTACTTATTTTTACAACCATACAAAGAAATGTGTAACCAGCACCAGTTATTTTTACAACTGCCTTGCATAGGAGCACAGGTAGGAGTATAAACCTGAATATGCATTTCGTTTTGATGGTTGGAGGAAACCAGGGCATGTCTGTCAGAACAGCATAGAGCTTGTTATGACCGACTAAGCATAATCACTGTCAATCTCTGCTTCCTCTGGGAGTCCTAGGCCTTGAAGCACCATGTGTAGAATAAAACAGTCCTTGCCTGTTTTTAGTATTGTCTGAAATATATTTGAAAATGTCTCTCAAAAATTGTTAATGGTATAAACATGATTCAAACCTTTTATGAACAAATACCACACCCAACATAGAAATCTTGAGACATTGTTGGAGTTTCCCAAGACTTTCCTAGACATAAGCAAAGTTTGTGTGGAAAAGGAAGGCAATCGTGCAGCTGTACATCAACTTGGGAACAGATTGGTAAAGGATGGGTCAAGGTGGTTCATTTGTTCAAAGGACATCACAGGCCCAGTCATTTCGCGAGTGGAGACTTCCTTTTCCATGCAATATTATTTGTAATCATTTTAGAATGTTTCTGTATAAATGGCACATCTGAAGTATCTCACTGTGTGTTTGATCAGACTTGCTGCCAGCTAGTGTATAAACAAATGTCCCCACGAGTTCAGTCAGAAGAATTCCAATTGTGGCTTTAGCCACCAGGTGTAGGAGTAAATATATTTTTTCACCTACGTTTTTCCTCCATTTCGTTGTTGCTGCATCTTCCTGTGAAAAGAGAAAATAGGCAAAATAGCACACGTCACACTATGGAAAGTGACGGTGTGCGTTACAAATAAAACGCTAGGTGGCGGCAGCCTCCAGGTCAGGACATGCAATGAAAATGAAGCCAGTATACTCCACTCGGACAGGGGACAGTGCAAAATCAAAGTTTTGGATAAAGCCAAAGTGTTTAAGAAAAGTATAGATTTCAATTGTAGAGATGACTGCTTGAAACATTATGTAATCGTGGAGGTATTTATACGTCTCGGTGTTGCCTGGATCAGATAAATTCGGCCTGTTGCTATAAAACGTATGAAACCATAACCGAAAAACAGAGATTTGCAATAACTTAGCATTTACGTAGCGCCAAACTAAATCTAATACAGTGGTGTCTTATAATTTTCAGTCCCAGCTAAACCTTACCTAAAGCCTCGTCTCCAGGTTCACAGAAACGTTGTGGGGCGCTCCAGCTTTTGGACAAAGCAAGCAGAAGCACCAAAAGTGCTAAATGCATCTTGTCTATCTTGGAAACAGCAGCGTGATGTGGCAGTGTATGCATGTGTGTGTGCGGGTTTTTGTGTGAATAACAACCTCTCCGTTCCCCACACCGTTATCACCACCCGCGACACGGAAAACTGCTTGCTTTGTCTGCGCAGAGCATCCCTAGCCTGAAATAGTGTCTGTAGTTGGACGGAAGCATGGCTTGCCCTCGGTTAAGACTCTGCACCGA
>OMLC01096266.1:0-17197 GCA_900302585.1 Regalecus glesne | reverse complement strand
GGGGGGGGTTAGTGTCTTGCTCACGGACACTTCAAAACCCTCTCTGGAAGAGCTGAGGATCGAACCACTGACCTTCCAATTACAGTGAAGTAAAGAAAGAGGTCGAGGTGAAGAGCTACAACTTCATGGACAGCAGGATTAACTTTGATTCCCGCTAAGGTCGACACTGTAAGCCAAGTCAAGAAGACCTGGTCGTTTGACATAGACTTGCAGTAGAACATATTTTTGAAAAAGCACTTGGCAGAATATAATTCCCTTCATTTTCATTACTTACTGAGAGTACATAGGATTTTTTTAGTATCCTAAATACTTCTGCTGTGATGTTTGCAGACAAACGTATGTTTTCCAAGTATTGTACCTCCACATATTGTAGTAGACAGCTAAATCCAGGCTAAGCCTCATATAAAATCCGCTCTTAGTTTGAATTTTAAAAGTGCATCCTGAGATTTATTTTTCTAGCCGCTAACATCATTTCTAACTGGGAACATGTGTGCTCAAACACAGCACACTTTCATGGAGTTCAGGTGGCCTTATAAACCCTGTGTTGGGACTGTGTGGACTGCAGTTGCTGTGTGCCAGTTAACTTGTACAGAATGATGTCAGGGATGCTGACGTCACAGGGTTTAGATCGGGCTTAAGTACCGTCAAGGTGCGTCTGAGCCCCTGAGTGTGTGCACGTTTCCGCAGGTTTATGTGGGTGTTTGTGTGCATATCTGGCTGTGAGTGTGTAGGACCTGTTTTGTTTACCCGAAATTGAAATTTTGCCCAGTCAGGCCTATTGAAACACACTCACACACCTACAAAATGACACATGCACGTGCACACATGAAAAAAAGACACTTGGAGGGTCATGCACCCATAAAAGACCCATCTATCTATCCGTCTGTCTGTCTGTCCTTCTGCCTGCCTGTCTATCTATCTATCTATCTGTCTGCCTGTCTGTACATCTAAAAGATGCAGCTTTATTCATTTCTCATTGTACATACAATTACAATGAAATCTGTCCTCTGCAGTTAGCTTATCTTATTGTATAGGAGCAGTAAGCAGCTGCAGCACCTGCAGACCAACTGCAGTTGTTTTTCCTACTACCGCCTTGCTCAGGGCACAGGCAGGAGAATTAACTCTAATGCATGTCTTTATGATGCAGGGAGGAAACCAGAGCACCCAGAGGAAACCCACACAGACACGGGGAGAACATGCAAACCCCACACAGAAAAAAAGACCTGGGCAGGGATTCAAACCCGGGACCTTTTTGCTGTGAGGCAACAGTGCCAACTGCTTCACCACCATGTCACCCCATCTATCTCGAAGCAAGATGTCCATATCAGTGAAAACATACATTGTGCTCTGTATAAACCACTTGCCTTCCATGTGAGGTCATTGGGGCTCAGCTGCTCCTTTTCTCCATCGTCCAACAACTACAGCACTCTTCTCTACAACCCTTTTTATTCAAAATGTGTTTAAGCTCTCAGTTGTTTCTCTTTAGATTTTGACATTAAATAAATCAACTGAGCTATCAATCACAAGGCCCACAGCAGCTCTCATTCAGTCACGGAGTTGGTAGACAGTTAATCCCCCTGCCTGAAAAACAACAAAACAACCACCACACACCCTTTCTACAAAGTGTCCATATTTATCCTTGTGTGTAAAGCTCGGTTGAGCTGTCAGCTTGATTATACTCAGATTTTGGAAATATCCAAACTAAGGCCCCTCTGCCGGCAGGCTCATGCAGGGGAAGGAAACACTTTGAGAGGTCAAGGCAGTTTGAGGTACAAAAATAAATGAGTAAGGAGCACCAGAGGTGGACAGCAGAAAGAGGATATAACAACCTTTACTAAGTGTTCCAAAGACATGAATGCTATGCAAAAGATGAGCATGAAGGTAAAGACCATACAGAGATACATCTCTGAAGGGAGGTGACGAGTGACGTTTCTCCGTGCTAGCAGTTCTTGCTTCAGGAGTCTTTGTAGTAATGAGTTTTCATCACCCCCCTCTCCTTCCTTTATTTCTCCACCTTAAATAGATACATCTCCTTTGATACAAATAGTACATGTTAATGAACATTAAGAACTTAAATCCACTAGATTTAGCTACCAGGCTAATTTTCATGTTGTCTCAAGCACTTGAAGGTTCAATTTCCTGCTCAAGGACACTTTGACATGCTTTCTGAAGGAACCAGGGATCAATACACCAATCTTCTGATAACTGAAAGGCCCCCAGAGCTATGCCAACTCTCTTTCCTTTGTTATTCCATCATAACATCCTGACACACACACATATATCCATACATTTGTCTCAATATTTCTCTAGACCACAATTGCCTTGGCAAAAAGAAAATGGATTCCTAAGAGCCTTAAGTCACGCTTGGCTAGATGACTTTTGCAGGATTTAAACATCCTAGCCTGGCTCGTATCTCCCCAATTTCCAATCTTTCAATACTGCTGTGTGCATGTGATACCACCACCTCCTGTGCCAAGTCTGGTGGGTGGGATACAGGGCTGTGGGATGCTGGAATGCACCTCATCCTGGCAACCATACCGTCAATGTCCACATTGTTATCGGGTGCACCTGTCACTGCATGGGCTCCCAATTTGTGTCAATTCACAACAAAGCAAAGTGAACTTTGGTTTCACTGAAAATATCTCCAGCCTGTTGGAATCCAATATGCACTTCCTTCAGTTTGTTGTCACGGTAATGCTTAGCCATTAATGGAGTGTAACTGAATACAGTTTCATTACAAGTTAAATGGCTTCCTATATGTTGGTGGTGAAAAATTACTCAGACAGACCTGAAATACCAAGAAACCCACTTTATTTGGTCATTTTATTCTTACAATGAAATTTGCCCCTTTGTATTTAACTCATCCTTCTCTATAGGAACAGTGGGAAGCTGCAGCACCCAGGGAGCAGTTTGGGGTTCAATCTCTTGCTCAAGGACACTTCAACACACTATTTGAAGAAGCTGGGAATCAAACCAGTGACCTTCTGATACTGGATGACCAGCTCTAGAGCTATGTCTGATTGATTAGATAGTGATTTAACTTTATATGTGTGAGTTTGTATGTGTGTGTGTGTGTGTGAGAGAGAGAGAGAGAGAGAGGGAGAGAGAGAGGAGGAGAGAGGTGTGAAAGGATGCTAAAGTCAAGCCAGAGTCTCTGACTGTGGTTTACATTCCTTCGGTCAGGCTGGTCATCATTTAAGTAATCCACATGACAATTATGACAGGCTCATAGCTGAACATACATTCACAGACAACGTGGAGTCCTGAAATCTTTCCAATGAAATAAACCAAATTAGGTTTTTCTCTGATCTTTCTATAAAAATTACATCCATTCAGTAATCTACCCAAGCTACCAGATGCAATTGTGAACGATTATGCCTTGTGTCCACATCGCAATCTGTCTATACAGACTCATGAATCATGGATCTTAAGTTCTTATTGACATAATTAGGATTACAGTAAGCACTGACAGATCATTAATGTGAGTGACAACTAATTCTTCCAATGGAATTACACACTCATTTGTAATATGTGTCATCCTCTGGAACCCTCCCCCTCCTGTCGTCTGCACTGCACCATCTCTGGTTATCTTAAAAAAAAACTCAAACACCAACTGTTCATCAAGGCCTATGACCTCACCTGGTTCCATCTACCATTCTATACATTCTATCTAACTTATATTTCATTACCTATTGCATTGTAGTGTTGTACGGGGCGGCATAGCTCAGTGGGTAGAGCGGTCGTCTGGCAATCAGAAGGTTGCAGGATCGATCCCCGGTCCTGCATACAGTATGTCGAGGTGTCCTTGAGCAAGACACTGAACCCCTAACTGCTCCCCGAGCGCCATATGTTGGCAGCTCACTGCTCCTATACAATAGGTTGGGTCAAAAATGCAGAGAAATCCAAATTTCCCCTTGCGGGACTGATAAGGGAATCATTTATTTATCTTAATCATATGTTTAGTAGGGTTTGTATTGTCTTAGTTTTTTGGCCACCTTCTGTACAGCATCCTTGGGCCTTTTCAAAAGGTGCAATATAAATTAAAGTTATTATTATTATTATCATTATTTATAATCAACTTAGTACCTATTGCTGGAATTGGAGTCAGAAAAATCTATAGATCATTACCTTTCATTGCATGCTGCCAAATGAAAACCTCCAAAACAAGTGCCATTGGTTGTAAGTGCAGTGGACTGTTTGCATAATGTGAAAATGCCTGCATGTGTGGAAACTGTTAGATGGGGTATAGGTTTGTGGGAGGATGAGTGGAAAAAAGTAGTGAGGCTCTTAGTGTGTATGTCTGTCAGCGTGTAGATGCTATTTTGGACCATTCCTCCCCCCGAGGGATGAAATCCTGCCTGAAGGATTCAGTGACGGTGCACTCGTCAGAAGTTCATGTCAGACCACTGTTTGCATGCATGCCAAACATTGATTGAGTGCCTGTGAATCTAGATATTAGCCTATATGAGTGAGTTGAGAAAAGGCCAATGCATTTGTGTCTCTCGGTTCATATTTTGCTGCTGAGTCTTTAACATTGTTGTTGCACGTGAACTCCCAGGTCTCTTCAAAGAATAGGAGATAGGAGAAGAAAGCTCCTTCTCAGCATATGCTGTCCTAGCTACAGGCTGTAAGCCTGTTCAATGTCAGAACAGATGGGCTGTTCAGCTCACATGTACACATTTAAAAGTATATACAAGAATGCATGCATGCAAACGCACACACCAGATGTTCTCATTCAGTCCCCATCAACCAGTGGAACAAAACAACAGGTAGAGACAGACGCATACAGCAACACCAGGTAGACAGGCCCTACTCCATTCCTACTTCATCAACTGTCTATGACCATCTCCATCTATCCAACCATCCATCCTAGATTTGGAGCAGACACCAGGTGGACCAAAATCTTAAACCAGACACATCATAGTTCTGGAGAGGTGGAAACGTGCCATGTTATTTGACCAGCCACAGTCACAGTTACATAGTAAAGGACAGATCAAGAGGATACATGTGATGAATGTGGTGGAGGAGACAGAGTTGTATGTGACACAATGAGCCTAATGTTTGGTAGTGCTGGCTGCATTATTAGATGTGTCTATGTTTGCCAGAGAAAGAGAGAGTGCTCAGGGGGGTTGAAAACAGTCTGGGGTGTTTTAATAAAGCTGAAGACTTGATGTGCTGACATCTTGTAGTGACGTGTTGATGATGCTAAAGACAGTGGTTCAGGCCAGTCAATGTGGCCTTAATCTCATGGCCTCCGGCTTCTAAGGAATCCTTCAAGCATCTTTGCCTTTTTCGAAAACTACCATCCAAGACGAGAGATCATTCCCAAGGAATTAATTCAACTAAAATGGTAGTGAATCAATTCTTTGACGAATTCACTCTCATTCACTGTAGGCTATGTGGAGCCTGACACCTCATTTGATAGGAAGTACGTATATGTTGTGATTGTGAATGACGAAGAATAGATGGAGATAGCTGCTGTCTTGCCAATTGGGGAGATCTAGTCTCAAAAAGGCAGTGTAGAGTAAGCCTGTGTGACACTAATCAATTTACAGCAACATAATAGGACCAGGTTTCTGAGGTATTGTAGCTGGTAAGGAAGCATCAAAGGTACTTAATCTATGATCAGGGACCGAATCAATCTTATCCAGGGAATTAAGAGACATATTCAGGGTGACAACTAAATCAAGTGTCACACATAAGGTGAATTGGTTCAATGGGTTAAGAAGTTTATTCAGAAACATTTCACCACTCAAAGAGGTGACATCTTCAGTCTGAGCTGACTGCTCAGACTGAAGATGTTGATAAAGACAGATTATAGATATCCTTATCATTCCCACAAGGGATAATTTGGATTTCTCTGCATTTTAACCCATCCTATTGTATAGGAGCAGTGAGCTGCCGCCATATGACACTCGGGGAGCAGTTAGGGGTTCAGCGTATTGCTCAAGGACACCTTGACACACTTTCTGTAGGACCGGGGATCGGACCTGTAACCTTCCAATTGCCAGACGACTACTCTACCCACTGTGCTATGCCGCTACATTTGAGAAAAGGAAAGGACAACAGACTTATGAACTTACTTACATTTTCGCATAGCACAAAATCCAAATGATTCAGGTCAAAGAGTAACATGAATTCCCGTTGAAAAATTAAGAGTTGGCCTTTTAAGAAACTTTCCCTCTTCTCTCGCTTACTGATACGAAGCACACCGAGTTTCATTTTGGGTTTGAATCCAAAATTCCAGTGGGTTTTGAATGATCCGACCACTTGTAACTTCAGTCCACGTCAATTGACATTGCTATCACAAATGAATCTCTTTGAGCCATGACAACCACAAGGAGCAAAGAAAAATGTGTGGGCTTATTTTGCAAGACTGCTGGCAATTGCCCAGTGTTGCCCCTTTTGTGCTGTATGCCATTCAAATTCTTTAATGCAGGACCCAAGAAGTGTTCCTGTTTACTTCCCTCTTCAACAGTTTTACTTCAGAGAGAGAGAATTACCACACAATCATCTCTCCTACACACATTTTCCAAGACTTGACACTAACCCTTTTCTGACCTTCAGGCCTCTGACACCCAGTTTGACTTTTAACCACTGAATGATGACTTGAGTTTGTTTGGTGATGGTAATGAGCGTTACGCCTAGTAACACCTGGAGCCTGTCTCTCCATGGTAATCACAGCTAGCTCCGTACTCTTCAAAACACAAGAGGGACATAATTGTACTGTATTCCCTTACTTTCTATTACCTACAGAGAACAAAGACCATTACCAGAGCGGTCCCACTCTGCCTGTTAAAAAGAGACAAAGTGCTGTAAAACTTGTCTCCTTGATGGGCTGTGGCAATGAGCAACGAGCTGCTATTTCAGGCAGCTTTGCTTCGGCATAGATATGAAGTAGTGGGAGTGATAAAACCCCATCGAGGTTGCAAGCGCACAACACATGAAAGCAGGACAAGGTCACATGATAAAAGATGCAAATTTAGCTCCTCACGCTCCTCCCATTGGTCTGAAACCGCATGCTAAATTCAAAACTCTACCACCATTACAGCCCCGGAGTCACTGTACATCACGCTTGGTAAGACACCGGAACACATACTGTTGAGTGTAATGTGGTCAACATATCCACATGTTAACAGCAGCCAGGGAGAGTCTTGATGGCCGTGGGACCACAACCTCATTTATTATTGTTGGCCAATGGCCTTACACACACAATATGTATGTAGATATGCGATGCATGTGCCTACAGATGGTGAATAACTTTACATGTACCCTTTGAAATAACACAACCGGTCAAGCAAAGAATGAGCTACTGGTCAAAGAGAACAGCAAAGACATGAGGACTGAGCAACTGTGACTACTCAAATGAGTTTTACTTCAGCAGCCCTTCATCAGGAATATACAGCATTTTAATGCAACAAGTTAAAGACAAAGGTTATGAATACAATTTAGTTAAATCTGTTTTTTGTAACAAGGTCATCATCCATTAAACAAAGGATTGATTCTCCTCCATTCCTGTTTAAAGGTGTATAATCATTCCATTTTACTGCCAGGTGACAGCCCCTACATAAGTTGTGGCAGTTGCAGTATTAAATAAATTAGAAGTCTTCTTTAACGGTGCCAACTTATTGTCCAGTAACATTTGGCCATTGGCAGAGGAAGGGCCAGATCATCCCCCCTGATCAAAACAATATGTTTTATTAAAACCAAGGCAATTAAATGTTGTATTTAGCAGTGATATATTTGTGACACTTCAAAGCCCTTCACCATCAGTAATGAGCCTTTTAAAACAGAGTGCCTATGTATTGTTATTAGTGTTGAAAACACTTAGTGTGAAGACACTTTTTCATGTGTTGCACTTGCATGTCATTAAAGGGATGGTTCTGTTGCCATATTTTTCCCCACATGCCTTACACGGAATCAGACAAATGCATCCTTTTCTTTGTCTGTGTGTGCAGTTTGAGGGTATGCTTAGCGGGGAATTTAGCCTTGTTTAAGTTGTGACGTGAGCTCCCCCTTCTACTTTTCTCTCTGCACAAAGGACTGCACCTTGAGAAACTCATCTGTAAAACTCATGAAATATGAGGATAACACAATCATTATTGGCCTTATCCAAGATGCTGAGACGTCTGCATATAGATGACAGTTTTGACAGCTGGCCCTCTGGTGCAACCTCAACAATCTGGAGTTGAACACGCTCAAAACTGTGGATATGATAGTGGACCTGAGGAGGAGCCCCCTCAGCACTGCTCCTCCTCACCATACTCAAACGCACAGTGTCTGTGGTGAAAACCTACAGATTTCTGGGCTCTACAATCTCCCAGGACCTAAGATGGAGACCCAACATAGACACAGTCATTAAAAAGGCCATCAGAGGATGTACTTTCTCTATCAGATCAGGAAGATCAACCTGCCCCAGGAACTGCTGATTCAGTTCTACACTGCAATAATCCAGTCTGTCCTCTGCAGATCCATCACTGTCTGGTTGGGAGGAGGTTAGGTCCATAGAGAAAGTCATTGGGGCCAACTTGCCCTCCATTTAAGACTTATACATCTCCAAAGTCAGGAAACAGGCAGTCAAGGTTGCTGCAGACCCATCACACCCTGCTCACAACCTGTTCCAGCTCCTCCCCTCTGCTAGGTGCTACAGAGGACTGTACACCAACACAACTGTATATAAAATCAGTTTCTTTCCACAGGCTGTCATTCTAATGACTGCTCAACATCATCGCATTCTAAATTTATATCGTGTATATACTGACACATGCAACATTGTACATGTGCTGGCATGCTCTCATGTCCATCCACCTCAGGCATGTATGTAAATAACATACTAACATTTATTCTATTACTTCTGACACATTCTATGCATCCTTGTGCTTTATAATGTCTTATTTTTGCCTGTGTATAGTCAATTCTTGTGTATAGATCTAAAGATTGTCATGTTTTCATTCTATGTGAGGTAGCCGTGTCCTGCCTGCCAACCTCAAATTAGCTCCTCTGCATGTATGACATTTTAGCATTTTACTATAATTGTTGATTATCATTTATATATTTAAACGTGCATTAATCAATGTTAACTTGTACATGCTACTTAAGTACTCAGCAAGAGGGGTTGAAATAAATTCGGAGGATGGACACAGGTGTTTGTCTGAGAGGACCACTGACTAAACCAGACAATGTTGGACAGAATAAAAAGTAACTATTAAGTTAGACACATCTATGAGGGGGTTGGTAGCACATTCTGTTGACTGGTCAATGTATGTGTTGAAGGAAACCTCTCCTCTTTGGTGCTCACTGTGACTGCTGCTCACTGCTCCTATACAGTAGGATGGGTTAAATGTAGAGATCAAATTCCACCGGCCTATGTTGTGTGGCAATAAACCACAAAATGATTAAATAAATAAATAAAATTTTATGGAATATGAGACGGTGGCGGGGCTGATGGAACTAGTAATTTCAGATGTAGCTACTGGTACAGTTCATATGATAGTTGAAGGAGTTCTATGAACCAAATGGTCATAATGGAAATGGAAAAAAAGTTTCCCATTTTCATGCAAATTGTGCCCACCAGGTCTGAGCATTAACCACACTGGTAAATAATTTCAACAAAGGGGGACCAAAGTGAGAAAGCGGTTAGTAGTTTCCTCCGGGTGAACCGATACCTCCCAACATACAAAGGACATGCATGTTAGGGCTGATACTGCTGCCTGTGCCCTTGACCAAAGCAATAGGAAAAAGAACTGGAGTTGGTCCCCAGGCACAGCAGCTGCTCACTGCTCCTATATAATAGGATGGATTAAATGCAGAGAACACATTTTGCTGTATATATGTAAAATATATATGTATATTCATATTATATATATGTGTGTGTGTTGGTTTATTTATAGATATGTACGTAAATTAACAAATGAATAATGCTTCATCTAAAATTTCAAATGTCATTAGTTGAAGCATCCAATCAGCAGACTAGATTTTGTTTTGTAAAAAAGGGATGAAATCAATGTTCACTTGTTCATTTTTGGGGACCATGAGGATAGTTCAAAATTCAAAAATGTGAACTATGAACATAAACTGGTTCATTGTAATCTGTGCAGAGTGAGCTTTGAGCAAAGTCTTCTGGAAAAGTGTAAAATCCTACAACACTGCTCACAGACATACAAACGCATACATGGCAGACTATGCAACATCGGCATCTCATTCTATTATACACCCAACAAAAACAATAGCAAATAGCCAATAAAATTGATAGAGGCTTCTACATTCCAAAATTGTAAATCAACTTACTCTTGATGATTACAGCAGAAGATTACAGGACTTGATGTGGGTGGTGAGTTAAGAATAATGCACAAACTTGAGCTGAACTCTCGTCCTCCTGCTCCTCACATCTTCTCATGACAAACTTAAGCAAATTGCTTTGTTTTGCCATGATAAGAAAAACAATCTTAACCTACATCACAAGCAGCCTGCTAGCAGAAAGCAGACTTCTGTTCCTCTATACAATGTACACACTGTACACTGAGGAAAGAGAAGGGGCCGCTCACAATCTAGCATTTTAGAAATGCACTGTCACTGACTAAATCTTGACATATCATAAAATGGTAAACAAGATGCAAGAAAAAAGAACATTGATTTATTTTTATTGGTCACATAGTCAATTGTAACCGTATTCTTTGACTGCTATTCACTGGAAGAGTCACAAATAGCTGAAGCGGGTAACTATTCTCTCCTAGTTCTCAAATGCGGTGATATATAATCCATTGATATATAATCCTCCTTGACCTTCTCCACAGCCCCATTCAGCTTTCTGGGTCTATCATGAATTTGTTTGAGTCCTACCTTTTAGGCAAGACTAAATTTCTCCCACTGGGGTGGTCACAGGTCCCTGACGCACATAGGTACTGCTTGGGTCAACCAAGGGTAAGTTTGCAACTTCATCCCGTTAATAACTTAAATGCTCCCTCTTGGCTAATTCATATATCATAATGAGATATGATCTACTGTTACACAGATGACACTCAAGTAAACATAGTTAAAAACAGGCCCAAGCCCTACTTCAATTATGCTATGTTTTGACACTTGCCATGAGCAAGGCGTTGTTAACAGTTTTCTGGACAACATTATTAGTTCCCTGTTATTCAGTTGTAATTTAGCATCACTTTTTTCTATCTTTCCCACTTTGTTCTCTTTTAACAATGCTTCTTGTTGGAACTTGATTCATTTAGTCAGTGGTTCTTTGCACGTGCATCAAATGTACCAAAGTTTAAACAGAAAGAGCTACACAAAAGCCATGTCTATGATGTGTCTCTGTCTGCTTTCTCCAAATGATCCAATTCCTACTTTAATAGAGGTCAGCCCAATTAATTGGCACAGAGATTAAATTAGCTTTCTGAAAAAGAACATGTAAGTTGAGGGAGAGAAGCGGTTAGGAGGGAGATGGGGAGAGAATTAAAGACCAGAATGCAACTGGAGGGGTAGGAACAATTATTTGGTGAGTAAACACACTAAAAGCTTTTAAAGGTTGACAGGCTGCATGAGTCATCGGGGTGTTGGTGTATGTCGTTTTCCTGGGTGCTGGATTTAGCTTAAGCTTGTGGCCAGAGGTCTGACACGGAGTGGAAATATTGCAAGTGTGGTTGTAACAACAAGAACATGCAAAAATAAGATGCAACCCTACTGTCTTTACAATCGGATTACCAATCTTAGATTACAGATCAAATATGTACCATTATTGCTTTTATACCTGATCGATTGATTCAACTCTCACATTTACCTTTTCTATGCCTAATTCTGTTATATATACTACTTCACATATATTTTGCGTCGCTTTTTACTTATTTCTTGATAAGTATGTGATTGTACGTATATACACTTCTTACTGTGTATTTTGTTTTATCCTTAGTTCCTGTTTTTGTAATGAAGTCTCCCAGCCTAAGAATTTCAAATGATTGTACTTGTACAACCGGAGTAAAAGTAAACATCTTGAATCTTGAAACTATATTTAGGGCCAGCATGGGTCAGGGGTAGAGCAGCTCATCTAGTAATCAGAAGTTCATTGGTTTGATCTTTGGAGGTTTCAGAAAGCATGTTGAAATGTTCTTAAGAAAGACACTGAACCCCTAAGTGTTCCCTTGGTGCTGCAGCTGCTCACTGCTCCTATACAATCAGATGGGTTAAATGGAGAGGTCACATTTCCTTGTAAGGATACAACGACCAGACAAAGAGGCTTTCTTTTCCTTCCTTTCCTTAGCCATTCTTTAATAGTGAACAATTGAGAGAGCAGAGAATGTGGGATAATATGCAAGATAGCTGACAATGCTGATTCCTCAATCAATGTGTCACCGAGGTTGAGGACATGAACTTGATCATTTTCAGTATGTACACATGCAAGTTAAAAAATAGTTTGAATGAGATTAGGCAATGACCTGATTACTGCAAATGCCTTGTAAACAACACCTTAATCGAACTACTTTCAATTGAATTAATATCTAAATTGACGCAAGCCTAATGCAATTGACCAATTTTTTTTCTTTTCTTTTACTGTGCTCTGTCTTGGCATGCTTCAAGAAGGCAGGGATTCCCCAGGAATTCCCACTACCGGTAACTGAACCGGAACTGATAGACAAGATGGTGAACAGCAGTACCCAAATGTATTTCTGGAGAGAGACTGAAACGATGAATATTTGTGCGCAGTAAAATGCAGGAGTTTAATATCCTGAAGTTTTTGGATGGGTGATGGAACACACAGAAACACAGACACAGGGATGTACTCTACTGCTAAGCTATAGTGGCCCTATTTTAGTTTTCTATTAATTATTCAATATAGAGCAACATTATTTTTTATGATTATGGAACAGTATTGATAGTACAGGGGTAGTGCTAGCTCAGTGGGTAGAGCGTGTGCACCTCAGGAATTGATGAGCCAAAAGCCGTGGGTTTGAATCCACCATTGGGTATCAAGAGGTGCATTCAGCCTTAATCCCCCAAGCTCCATCAAAATATGCGTCCAACGCACAAAATGTGGGTAATAACCGGACCTTTTCTAGAACAGTATTATTATTCATTTTAGGTTTCTATCAATACTGTTCTGTAATCATGAAAATGTATGCATTCTGTTGTATATTACATAGTCAATATGTGATAAATCTGTGATCAGGTTTTCCTATGCAAGGGGGGGGGCAAGCAAGAAAAGACTAGTTCTGTATGATTAGCTACATGATTGAAGTACCTGTGCATCTACCAGAGTGTAGGTATCTGCATGCATCTTTTTCTTGGGTTCATAAAGTTCTCACCACACATCATCCATTGAAGTCAACTTAAGTCAAGTCAATTTTATTTGTACAGCCCATTATCATAATTTAACAATTTGTCTTAGTGGACCTTACAATAACACACCATCCTGTCCATAGACCCTCAAACAGGTGTTTACAATGGGAATGGCACTGGTATTTAATCCGAGTAAACAGACTACCAGTCAGGTGACAATTCACCTGGGAGCAAAGCCATGGAGACAAAGGGTCATACTATACTGCCTACATTTTATCACCAATGTCTACATTTTGTCCGCTCTACGGGGCAGACTGTTATGTCCTTTTCCCTTTAAGATTACACACTGAAATGGATCACAATTTATTTCATATTTCAAGTTCCATTTGATTGGCCAGATGAACTTTCAGCATTTAGGAAACAATAAAAAGAAAATCCTGCTCATCTGCTTATGACCATGGCTGAACTCGTCTCCTCTGAGTGAGTCATAAGTCCCTATCAAAATGAGCAGCTTATATCCATCTGAGGTTCACTCTATTAATCTTGTCAAATGGATTGAGAGCCCAAAGATAATGCAGAAGGACAGTAGGCTGAGGATGCGAGCCCAGATGGCCTCGCAGATTGAAGAAGAATACTGAGCATTCACAGGAGAAAAGGGGAAGAAGAAAAATCAGGGAGGGCTGATTAAGATATTATTTCTGTGACATGGAAAGAAGGAGGTATTAGAAGGAGTGGACGACTTGATGGAGTGAGAGACACAAAATAGAGAAACAGGGCAGGTAGTCAGTGACAATGACTGTCTGCCTTCAATGTGTCTCAGATTGGAACAACAGCATAAATACACGGGGGGAAAAGAAAACCCTATAAAAAGGCTGCAGACTGTTGCTTATACCCCCTACTCTACAAAATAGTCAATATATTGCTGACTGTCCCCCACCTGAAGGGAATTCAGAGACACAGTAAATCCATGAAATAAAAACACTGTCCCAAGCGATGAGCAGAGGTCATCTTTTTGCCAAGGGTATCAATATTAAATATAACTAGAGGGTTTTATTATCACCAAGTGGGCAATGTTTAGTAGTGCTAAAAACCCAACAGAGGTCGTACAGGGGGAACTCAATAAAAGCTACTAATTTCAGCTGACAAGACCTCCTATCATGATGGCCGTTTTGTTCCTTTGCTGTCGTTTTGTCGATGCTTGGTTGTGTTTTGACCCTCATTATGTCAAGATGGGAACTCGGCTGTCTGTTATGGCTGGGCCAGGAAGGTGGCAGTGTACAGTGCAAACAAGCAGGGAGTGGCTACTGACCTAATGTAGGTCAACTTGTTTCTCTATTTATGTGGAAATGTCTCTGAAGATTCTCATTAAAATAGATGTCTTTCTTTTATTGTTACATTTCATCACAACCTCAGCGGTGAAAGACGGTTTGTAATAAATCAAGCATGTAACCCAGCGGTCGTGCCACAAAAGCCACTTAATGGTTCTGTATCAGAATGTGCTGGCATGAATAAATAAAACTCTGACTTTAGGCTAAATACTGCTAAAGGGCTTAGTCATTATATTTCCTGCACCTGTAATGTATTTATGATGGCCTGCTTGAATATCAATGAAACCCAGCAGCCAAATTTCCTTGTTTTTCATTTTACTCGATGGGACACTGGGCCAATGGAAATTCTTTGTGTCGTGTATTAAAGAATCCTTTCTTCCTTTTGACAATATCTGCAGTGTGATCATACATCATTTGGGAAATGCAAGGATCTCTCTCTCTGTCCCGTTTATTAGGCTATATTGTGTAATATTAGGTACTGAACCCCCACAGCAACTGGGATGAAGTTATTAAAATTGAATCCACATGTTAATAATAGGGATAATTTACCATGACATCCATTTCATCTGGGATGAAAAAAAAATCCAATGAAATCAGACATTTGTAGTAATGAGAAAGGAAAGGGAACAGAGCAGAATTCAATTTTCCCTGTTCGTTGGCCGACTCAAACGAGTGTAGAATAGATTTGCACATTGCTAAATGTAGTTCCATCCGTGGCATAAGCCTTCCGCAAATAAAGACATTGAATGGGTGTGTGTGGGATGTGAATTTGGTTATTGCTGATAGTAAATACAGTAACAGAGTCAGTCACCTCAGCATGCAGTGTCATTAAACAGTAGGTCTGAACATTGTTTCCAGGATTGGCTAGTCAATCGGCTTTCATTATCAGAGTTTACTGATGTGATTACAGTGAAGCGCTTTCATACTTGTATGCCAAGACAAAAGGCAATGATTGATTCCTACCTGCATTTCGGGAAAAAAACAAGAAGGCATTCCTATAGGAATGGAGCTAGGACGTGCAAGAGTACACATGCACACACACACACACAAACACACACACTATAGACTAGTATGCAGTATGTCATGATATGTAATTGGATCAAGGGATGTAGGAGAGAGTGTAAAGGAGTACAAGAGGTAAATATGGGGCTGCCTTCTCAGGGAGATGACACTGACTTGTTGTAAGAGGATTCAGAGCCAACTGTGCCTGCCAGCTTGTGTGAAAACACTAGACAGTCCATCCAGGAGTGAGCAACAAGAATGAAAAAGTGAAGTGTTATGACAGAGAGACTCTGTTTCAGCAATGAATAACCTTCCTTGCTCTCTTTAACTCACTTTCTGTTTCATAGCATTGAAAATGAAAATATAAGGTTAATTTATTCATCACTGTGCATGAATATGAAAAAAAACTGTTCTCTGGATTTAACTCATCCTACTGTATAGGCGCAGTGAGCAGCTCCAGCGCCCAGGGACCAACTCCAGTTTTTTTCCCTATTGCTTTGCTCAGGGGCACATGCAGGCATATTAACCCTAACATGCATGTGTTTTTCCCTGTTCTCCCTGTGCAGACACAGGGAGAACATGCAAACTCCACAGAGAAAGGACCTGGGATGGCCTGGGATTCAAACCCAAGACCTTCTTGCTGTGAGGCAGCAGCACTAGCCACTGGGCCAGCGTGCTGTTAAATGCTGAAAACTGTTAACTTTGATGTGGTCATCACTGCTATGGATGAAACAAAGCTTCACCATAACCACAGGAAAGACACTTTGTTCAGCCATTGTAATCTTACAGTGAAATATGTCCTCTTCAATATTGTGTAGGACTAGTGAGCACCTTCAGAACCCAGGGAACAGTTAGGGCCTCAGTGTCTTGCTCAAGGAAACTTCAACATGCTTTCTGAAGGAGCCAGGGATCGAACCAACAATTTTCTGATTACTAGATGATCGATCCACTAGACCTCTGAGCTATGCTGCCCACCAGCAAAGTACAACATATTATTAGTCTATATTGGCTTTTGGTGGCCAAATCAGGGCTCTTAAAGAATAAACACACACATATGACAGCTTAAGTGGGGTGAACGTGGGTGCAGGGACTTAAGTTGGGTGGGTATAATTTCACACAACAGCTGCATCTCACTTCTGGATTTTGATTAAGTTTTGTTGATAAAGACAACTGACGTCTTTCTTTTATGAGTTACTGGTCATGTAAAATGTTTAAAGGCATCCCAACGATCCAACTGTCCGGGTTTTATCCTAGTTATCACAGTAGTATGGAAAAGACAGGGTTAACACAGACCATGGAATCTTCCCTGCAAGTGTTGCTTGGGCCATGTGTAAGTAGAATGATCTCCGTAGATTATTTATTTTAAATCTTCATCCAGATAGAAGAAGACAATGTCCTACCAAGTTTGAGCCCACAGCCACATGGGCTATGTGTTGTTGTTGAAAGTAAAGGTGTAGGACCATTGAGGTTAGGCTTGGCAGATGGGAGGCGAGATAGGGAGAGGAAGAGAGGGTAGAAATGAAAAGGCAGGGGCTTTAAAAGCTTTGGAAAGGATTTGTATCCAATAAGCCATGCAGGGGATTAAGCCATGTTAATGCAAT